>CM070820.1:29744470-30034470 GCA_036326025.1 Chrosomus eos | reverse complement strand
AAAATTTGGGTGGTGGTGTGGGGGGAGGGGGGTTTATGAGGTGGAATATTTTTTGTTTGTGTATAGCTAAATAATCTTGATTCTAAACAAGAAAGATATTTGAATTACTTTCTAAGATTTGAAGAACCACTTTCCATCTCAATTTTCTTTTTCAAATTAGCCTACTTAAAAACAAAATATTTATTAGTTATATAGTAAAGCAAGCTGATCGGATTTAAAGTAAGTATTTTTTATCCATAATATCTAAAATCTGTCATTTCCATCATTTAGAGAAAAGCTTGACATAATAATTAAGGGAATCTGAAGACTTTTTTTGCCCTTTGTCCCTTGACTGTGGAGTTTGTACTGTACTTAAAAGGGATGACGTCTAGTCACAGCCAAATAACCCTGCCTGCTCTGTCTGTTTAAAGCCAACCTATCACATTCAGTTCATCTTGAGTGCCAATTGACGCCTTTCTCTTACCTCTCACCCTCTCTCTGTAACTAACATATTTACACTCAAACAAACAATCCTTTCAAATAAAACATACCATGTTCTTTCTATAGAAAACATTCTATTTAAAATTTCAAACAGCTCAATACAGCAAACTCAACATCCTTCCAAATGGATGTTCTCCTTTCTTCTTTTACCAGACCCTCCATCACAAGAGAACACTCATCCTTCTGTCTTCATCTTGTTTTAATTAATTTATCCATGCATTCCTTAGCTCTTTTGGGTCCTGTGATTTTTTTCTATTCGGAACATTCTATTGTTTGTTCTCTTACGAAGTGATGAGAAATCTCTCTTTCCTCTCTTGAAGGGACTATACATAAAAGCATGTTGATAATTCAGCTGTGTGTTGTGTGTGTGTGTGTGTGTGTGTGTGTGTGTGTGTGTGTGTGTGTGTGTGTGTGTGTGTGTGTGTGTGTGTGTGTGTGTGTGTGTGTGTGGTGTGTGTGGAGTGTGTGTGTGTGTGTGTGTGTGTGTGTGTGTGTGTGTGTGTGTGTGTGTGTGTGTGTGTGTGTGTGTGTGTGTGTGTGTGTGTGTGTGTGTGTGTGTGTGTGTGTGTGTGTGTTGTGTGTGTGTGTGTGTGTGTGTGTGTGTGTGTGTGTGCGCGCGCGCGTATAATATGACCGGAGCCTTAGCTTTTGGTGGACGTATAATAATGATCAAATGATATGAGAAAAGATAGAAAAGAAAGAAATATAGGTACTTATCTAAATCTATATCTTGTAGTGTGTCAAGTCAAAAAAAGAGTAAATACTCATTTTAAATGCTTTACAAATCATTATTATATCAGATGTTATGCTGTTTTGTGTTTAGTCAAGAAATTATGATAAAAGTTAAAGATTTTTTGCAATCAATCAATAAACAGATATACAACTAAATTCTGATACAAATAGGCCTAAATAATTTATATTATGCAAGTTGCTATGCAAAACTGTTAAAACAGGACTGAACAAGAAAATAGCCAAACATTTAACGAAAAAAAAACGTTCGATTAACGAATGAAATTTCAGAGTCTATAGTCTTATTTATGAGATTCAAATTACAGTTGCGTCTTACAGCCTGTCAGAAGTTTGAGGCATTCGTTTCTATAAAGAAAGCAAAAATATAATGCCAATAAACGAAAAACAAAGCATTCAGCTAATTGAAATATAATTATTAGCTTATAACTACACAATTCATGTAAAGATGTAGCTACATTTACAAGATGTAAATAAAAAATCGAATTCTCGATATGCAAAATGTAATCTGAATCTAAATTATTTAACGAACAAACTTGCACAAGCATTCAATAGCCTAAGAATTGTATTTATTTTCAATGCTTTTGGGCAGTGTCATAATTTGTTTTGTCATATATTATAAAGAAACGAGTTGAAAAGTAAAAAAAACTAAAGCAAATTAATCATAATTTAATGGGGCATTTTGGGGGCCCCTAGGTAGCTCGGGGCCCAAGGCAATTGCCGACCTTTGCCTAATGGTTAAGTCCGCCCCTGTATAGCTACCTTCTGAAATTGGTTTTCAGGGGCATTTTTACATTTGTGAGGGCGCATTTCTTGTAGGCAGCGTGTCAAAGAAAATATGCCTATGGAAAATGCTTGCAGTGAATCAATTAATTAATGGTTGATACGGTTCCTAAAATCGATAACTATATTCTAGAGAATAGGCCTATTATTAAAAATAGGCTATAGGCATGTTCGATTTTAAAATTTTGCTCCGATCCCTGGTAATTTTCGGTCCATGCTATGAGCCAGTAGGCTATTCGCGACATTTCTATATAGGCCTATCTTCAGAGTTTTTATTTATTTATCGTTTTCAACGATCTAACATTTTTTAAATCTTTTTCTTTACCGTCATAGGCTACCACGTGTTAAGATAGGCCACACGTCAAAGTTAGAGAGAGAGAGAGAGAGAGAGAGAGAGAGAGAGAGAGAGAGAGAGAGAGAGAGAGAGAGAGAGAGAGAGAGATGCCCCTTGATTAGCTGCTCGGTCTCTTATTTCTCATAGTGTCCCGCTCCTGTCCGGTCTTGCCCAGGGGACACGCGCCAAAACTCTGACCAAGCGTCTTTTATTGAGCTATAGGCCTACTAGTAAATTTACTTTTATTATTTCCTCACATTTAGCTACGCTCATCTTTTATTATTCAGGACGATATCAATGACAAGAGTTGTGAGAGTGTACGCTTGTTCAAGGCACTGAGGACCGGGAAAACATCTACAGGTGTTTGGATCCGCGAGACTGAAGGAGCACCGCACGCGCCAGGCGCGAGCACAGACACGCGGCCGTCAGGGGCAGAGCGCGACCCCCGACCCGTAAAAAAAAGCGTCACAGAAGAAAAAAGAGAGTGAGAGAGAGGGGTGAGAGAGAGAGGGAGGGAGAGAGAGAGAGCAATAGAGAGTGTGTGCGAGAGAAGCGGCCGTCCCAAGAATGATGTCCTACATAAAGCAGCCCCATTATGCTGTGAACGGGTTAACACTGTCCGCCTCAGGAATGGACCTGCTCCACACCGCCGTCGGCTACCCAGGTCAGTTGTTTCTCATTAATTATTTATAATATGTTTGTTTCAGACATTTTATTAATTTTGTTGGTCGTTGACGTCAAAAAGAAACGTGACAAACAAAACTAAAAGGTAGCCTCATCTTTCTTGTTTCATTTGCCTTGATTGTAGCCTACCCCTTTGCCCTACAATTAAGGCAGAGCGAACATCATTTCACCAGTTGATAGCCACATTAACTGAACTCGCTCACGTACGCTAACAAACGTAGTGCCCATGTTCTAACAAAAACTAATTAGATAAAAATAGATGTCAAATAGCTTATAGCCTATATTTAAATTTCGTCTTTACAAAAACAGTTTTTTTGTTGTCAATTTTTAATTTTATGTGACTGTATGTTTGTTTGTTTGCTTGTTTATTAAAAGTTTATTTTAGCCCATTATGAAAAGCTTATTTTTAATGTAAATATTTCGTCCGTTTTATTCATCCGTTTTACAAATAAAAATAACGATCATAATATTAGGCTACTGAGTGAAGAATAAGGCTAAATGGGTTAAATAGCCAAATATCAATAAGTAATCGACCTAAATCACTAATTACAAAAGATATACTGACGTCAGAAACGATGTTTTTATGAGCGGCCTTAGTGACAGACCTCAGTCACTCACTCACTGACTGACTGACTCAGTCAGCTAAAAAAAAACTTTTTTTAGCTAAAAAAACAAGAAATATAGCCTACTAAAATACAACCATCTATCTATCCATCTATCTGACAATGGATTGTCCAAATATTTTCTCTCACCAACATCAACCATATTAATGACTGTTACAAGATGATTCCACCATGTAAAAACCAAACAGTTTTTTCTCTACATGTATTGGAAAACCTAAAGTTGTTTCTTACTGTATGATGTCGATATTTTTATAAATAGCCACTCCTCGGAAGCAGCGTCGGGAGCGCACTACCTTCACACGCACCCAACTGGACATTTTGGAAGCCCTGTTCACCAAAACACGCTACCCAGACATATTTATGAGAGAAGAGGTGGCTCTGAAAATCAACCTTCCTGAGTCCAGAGTTCAGGTGAGTCTTCCTCAAACTGAGACAAACATCTTTCTGACACCTCTCCGACTGCATAACATCTTTCTAAGCACACCTGGCCTATGTCGGATAGCAGAAACAGATGATCCTCTTCAAATAAAATAAAATACATTTATCCCAGCATCTAACACTCACTTGCTATGATGCAATGAAAGTAAACCGTATATCTGCAACTAAATGTGTTTAAAGTAGAATCTATTTTAATTTGTTAAGTCACAAGTACTGAAAGTGACCACAGCTCTGACAGTGAAAGTCGATGTGTGTGAGGCCCATTATTAATGCAGATCACATCACATCCATCACAAACACATTCTTTTTGATCTATTGAGAAATTAGCCAAACATTTATTTCATCTTCAACCCCGCTCTTATTTCTCTCAGGTGTGGTTTAAGAACCGTCGTGCTAAATGCCGCCAACAGCAACAGCAGACCAGCGGTCAGCCCAAGCCCCGTCCCCCCAAAAAGAAGTCCTCCCCACCCTCTGAGCTGACCTCTGACCCTGGTGCCAGCTCCTCGGTGGCTGCTGCCCCCACCCAGGCTGTGCCACCTATTGCCAGCGCAGGCACAGCACCCGTTTCTGTGTGGAGTCCCACCTCTCTATCCCCCCTTCCCGATCCATTGTGTGGCTCCGGCACGCCCTGCGTGCAGCGCCCCGCTCCCTATCCCATGAGCTACGGTCAGCCCTCGACCTATAGCCAGGGCTACAGCTCCTCTCCTTACTTCAGTGGATTGGATTGCAGCCCGTACCTCTCTCCCATGACCACTCAGCTGTCTGCGAGTGGGGGCGCCCTCTCTCCCCTCACCGTGCCCTCCATGGGTGGCTCGCTCAGCCAGTCACCCTCCCTCTCCTCCCAAGGATACAGCACCTCCTCACTGGGTTTCAGTTCCGTAGACTGCCTGGATTACAAGGACCAGCAGGCCTGGAAGCTCAACTTCAGCACCATGGACTGCCTCGACCATAAATTCCAGGTGCTCTAAAAGAGAAAGCGAGCAGGTGAAGAAAAAAAGCAAGAGGGAAGGAGAATTGGGAGACAATGAATAATAAATTAAACACAACTATTGCTTGAAATGCCGGAGACATTTTGATGATGAAAGAGGTCTGATTCAGCAGGATTCATGTGATCTCAGAGGTGAAAAGGAGGGCCATTTTGGAACAGGTGAAGACTCTGTAGTCCTGATCTGCTTTGTGATTGGCTGAGAGTGAAGGGACTCCTCAAGTCTACTGATCAGTCATCATTATTAACCATTTACTAGTGGTGCAACGGATCGTCATTGATCCGTGATCCGTTCGGATCAATATCTTCGGTTCGGCACACACGTGATCCGCGGATTGATTCATGAAAAAAAAAAAAAAATGTGCGCATATTCAGTCCACCACACACAGCGTGTTCATGGCGAGCAGAGGAACGGAGGAGCTTGAACGCCCCGCGTCATTTAAATCCCCTGTATAGGAGCATTTTGGCTTCCTGATGCCCGCAAATTAGTTCAAATCTCCCGGGATCTAGCGAGCGAGCGTGCATGAGCGCGCATGCGAGACAGAACATATGTGCTCCAAACCGTGTAGCGCGCGCAGGAGAGAGCAAGAGACTTGCGTGTGTGCGCATGTAAGACAGAGAGCATCCTCTTGATTGGCCAGTTTCGGTAAGTCAACCCGCCTAATATCTCTAAAAAGAAGATATTATTATTGTGAGTGTGCATCGCAAGAATTCCAGTCAACTCGCTCCGTGTCCAATAAAAAACAATTCACATGCACCGTTTTCTTCATGTAAATTCTTCCTTTTAATCCAAACTCGTTAGTAAATCAAACAAAGAAAAGAAAAGAAACAAAATATAATCTTAAATCCTAAATATCACGGATGCGGTAAAGAAAACTGTGCGATTCCACTCTATTTCCTATAAAGGACGCACAACCAATCCCCTCACTTACAGTCGAAATTCTTAAAGGGCCAGTGCACAATGTTTATATAACATATTTCAAAATAAATATAGAGCATATTTATCTAATTAGTACACACAAAGAAAGAAAGTTACAATCAAAACACAAATATTCAAATACTGAAATGCAACACATATGCAATAATTGTCACTGAACAAAAGCAAAATTAGGCTCCTACAATTATGCCTTGTGCACTTTAAGTTGATTTTATATATTTTAATTTAATCATTTAAAAGTGTTAATTAACAAAAAGACAAAACCTATGTTTATTTGTCTTTTTTTTTTTTTTTTTTTTTTTGCTGATCCGAAAAATGATCCGATCCGTGACTCTGATCCGAGAAACAATCCGAACCGTGAGTTTTTTGATCCGTTGCACCCCTACCATTTACCTCACACATACACACACATACAATCAAATAGCTTTCTCAACACATTGGGGATATCTAGCTATTCACTAATACACACACACCACACAAAGACATGCACATAATTGGAGGGGAACCTCTCGGTTTCTCTGTAGGTACAAGCTTCTTGTTGGACAAAGTTCTTTCTACTTTTTTCATAAGTTTGGTTGGTTTGTCTGTACTGCGAAGCATTAGGAGTTCTTGTGTTGTGCATTTAGATTGCTGTTATTTATGTATTTTTAAATTATGTTAACTTATAACAAATAATGTTTTCTGTTAGTTTGAGTTAATTGTTAATTTATTAAATTTCATTTAATGGCAGTATAGTCATGCTGTTGATATATATTTTCTATTTGGGTGACCTTGTGTTGAAAAATGTTGGTATTTACAATTGTTGTTATATTGCTTTGACCGAATACATTCAGAAGGGAACAAAAGGTTTTAAATTTTACATTTAGTTTAACTGCACAATTAGATGTGTTTTTGTTTAACAAGAATTGTCAAACAAGAGTTGTCTAACTTTGTTTCTTGTTGATTATGCAAGATGAAGTACTACTGTCAATTAATAAAAACATGGCTGGAAACATGGCTTAGTCAGTGCACAGCATAAATGATTTACACGAGAGGGGGGAGGGGGGGCTTAAAAGTTGGTTTGAACAGCACAGAACTTAAATAAATTGGGCTACACCTCCTCATGCAGAACACATAAAAATATACATGGACTAACATTTATGAATACAAAATAAAAGTACTAAAAAATGTAAACAAATGCATTCATGCCTCTAAGAAGGGATTTTCTGGTATCAGCAAGGTAACGGCCATTCGAACTAATGAACTTCAAATTTCTTTCTTCTGCTGAACACAAAAGAAGATACTCATACTCTGGAAGTCAGTGGGGCTGGGGCCCATCAACTGTTTGGTTACCAATATTCTTCAAAATATCTTCTTTTGTGTTCAACAGGAGAAAGAATTTCATACATGTTTGGAACAACTTGAGGGTGAGTACATGATGACAAGTTTTTTTTTTTTGAGTGAACTATCCCTTTAACCAACTAAACTGAAAGAAGATGAATTTTCCTTGCAAAGTTCAGTGCTTTGGGTTTAAAAACACAAAGTGGAAAGATTCACATACTTCCAGCATCTTCTCCATGAGTTACTGTGACACCCTGGGGTTGGATGCAGGTGGCCCACATGGAAGAGGCATCTGGGGTCCGCAAGGTTGTTGCGATGCGATGGTGTTGTCTGGTAATCGTGTTGCTGTGATGGTGTGGTGTGGGTGGCCCCGCCCATGAAGCCGGGTGTGTGGGGTTATTTTAGCCAATGACCCAGAGAGCACCTCAATCTCCTTACTGTCGACAGAACACTACCCTAAAGCAATTAAACAGGATTACTGAACCTCCCTCTCTCTCTTTCCCTCCTCCACACCTCTCCTCCTGTTGATTCCAGTTCCAGCTCTCTCTGCTATGATTATTCCATCATTCTTTATCTCAGTCCCAAATTAGATTCAAAATTAAGAGTTACAGTGGTCTGACTTTATGTATTAATGTCTTTGCATTAGGTTTATTAAAAGAAATGTCAAATTAACTGGAATTTATATATACAAACACAGCTGTGCTGTGCATACCTTGCTGAATTAGCTAAATGTTATCATACAAAATGCATGTTATTTGTTTTAGTAGTCCTACTGTCCTGAATAAGACATTCTATATAAAAGATGTTTGCATATCCACAAGACAATTTTTTTTTTTAATAAAAAATAATCCCATCAAAAGTTTACATACCCTTGATTCTTAACACATGTGTGTCGTTACTTAGATGGTTACTTGGACTCAAGAACAACCATCACAAAAACAATAATATATATATATTCTTGAGTCCCTTGTTTGTCCTGAGCAGTTAAACTGCCCAAAGTTCTTCAGAAAAATCCTCATGCAGGTTCTGAAAAATATTCAGGTTTCCAGCATCTTTTTTCCAGCAATTTTTTTTCACACTGAGAAATATTAAAAAAGAAAGGTTCAAACATTCACTGATGCTCCAGAAGGAAATACTATGCATTAAGAGGAGGGGGTGAAAATTTGAACAGGATGAAGATGTCCAAATGTTCTTATTTTGTTATATATATATAATAAATGTAGTACTGCCCTTCAAAAGCAATAGAGAATAATTACATGTGATCTTCAAATTCAAAAAGTTGTCACCACCCAGCTCTTAATGCGTCCTTCTGACGCATCTGTGAATGTTTAAACTTTTTTTAATAGTTGTGTTTGAGGCACTCAATTGTCCTCAGTTTGAAATGATGGATGCACAATAGTACACAAACATTCAGTGTTCACAGCAATTTCACTTAGCAGGGCCAATTTAAATGTTTGAAATATTTTCTGAATATCCCATATGGTTCTTTCTACGGGGACTTACTTAGTGTGGTCTGTTCAACCGGACTTCTCCTCTCCATCTGTACTCTCATTACTTCTTATTCTAAACCATTTTTTCCCAGTCTGCTTTATTCCTATTTTTCCTATTTGGCTCTCATAGTCTCCCTGTATAAAGTATGGAAAAAATGTGGAGTTCTGCCACTCTAAACATACTCACAGGCATATCTCTCCTCTGTGCCATCTTTCATGCCCTCTCTCACTTGTTCCCTCTGCACCCCCCCCCCCCCCCCCCCCCACAACCCCTCCTGAGTGCTTCATAATCCCACTCTGACCTGAATAAAACCACATGCACTGTTACCAGGATGAAGAGTGTGTGTGTGTGTGTGTGTGTGTGTGTGTGTGTGTGTGTGTGTGTGTGTGTGTGTGTGTGTGTGTGTGTGTGTGTGTGTGTGCAATTTTTTATGTATACGTCAAAGTGAACATAATTTCTTCAAACATTTGTGTGTGTTAACCTTTCTTTTATGTTATTATTCAAACTGTTTCATCTACTATATCATTTCTATTATCTATTCTATCTATCATCTATCTATCTATCTATCTATAACTATCTATCTATCTCTTATCTTCTTCATCTATTCTCTACCTTCTATTATCTCATTAATCTTCTCTCATCTCATCTTCTCATCTACTCTCTCCTTCTTCTCTCTTCTCATCTCATCTCTCTCTCTCTCTCTCTTCTCTCTCTCATCTCTCTCTCTCCTCCTCTCTCTCTCTCTCTCTCTCTCTCTCTCTCTCTCTCTCTCTCTCTCTCTCTCTTCTCTCTCTCTCTCTCTCTCTCTCTCTCTCTCTCTCTCTCCTTCTCTCTCCTCTCTCTCCTCTCTCTCTCTCTTCTCTCTCTCTCTCTCTCTCTCTCTCTCTCTCTCTCTCTCTCCTCTCTCCCCTCTCTCTCTCCTGTGACAGATTGTCTGTAGTTCATACAAGAAGACAAAAGGAGAAGCTGCTGAGCCTTCAATTCTAACAAATCACACACAGCACATACAAACACACACTTACTCAGAACCCACAAACCAACAATGTAGACACATGATATTTAACCAGAAAAATACATTAAGTTTAAATACATTACCAAGTTGTGTTTTCATGTTTTATGGGGACTTTCCATAGACACAATTATTTTTATTCTGTACAAACTGTATATTCTTTCACCTAACCCCTACCCCTAAACCTAATCATCGCAGAAAACTTTCTGCATTTTTTTTGTTGTAAATTTTTTCAAAAAACATCGCTTAGTATAATTTATAAGCTATGTTCCTCATGGGGCCAAAAACGTCCCATGGACAAGGATTTCAGATGTTGCCATCTTTTTGATGGACATTTTGTCCCCATAATGTAGGGTTTACCAGGACACAGAGAGAGAGAGAGAGAGAGAGAGAGAGAGAGAGAGAGAGAGAGAGAGAGAGAGAGAGAGAGAGAGAGAGAGAGAGAGAGAGAGACGTGGAGCTCTGTAACTGTGGATACTTCAAACAATGCTTAAAGTGAAACCCCAATAGGCTATAGGTTTTGAATGATAGCAGGCATGCTCCAGAATAAAAACACCTGGTGAAATAAAGAAAATCAGTCAGTCATTTTTCTGTACGTTTAAAGTAAAACATAGGCTATAGCTATGCTCACTTTCTGCTGTTGAAGCTCATATCGTTAAACAAAATGTGTACAGTAAACTAATTGAAGTTCGTTATACCCTCGCGAGTGTATCATGGGAGTGGAAACACAAAAGTTCAGATGTCGAATAGTAAATTGTGTGTTGGATGTAAAATAAGTTTGATTGTCTTTTCGAAAACGTGTCCTCCTACCCGTCTGCCTCTTTTCTGCTTTATGGATTCCGCTGGAAATAAACAGCTCCCTCTGCTGTGACAAAATCTGAGGAGACGTCAATACAGTTAGTCACTTCCCAGAAGCTTTGACTTCTCTAAAAACTATCAACACTGCGATGCTTTGCTCCACCAAGAGGAATTCAAAATTAAGATTCACTTCCTCGTTCATCAATAATTCATTTACAATTTCAGCTTGTTAAAGAAACAGTTGTTGAATGAGGGATTGTCCTAAATATTTTTGTTTGCTGCCACCGCAGTATAACCATAGGAAGCCTGTGTGACAATGATTTTAGGGGGTAGGAAAACAAATTGTTTAGTAGCCTATGTTTTTAAGTAGGATAATTATTATTTCTAAATGCTGGAATTTGTTTCTTAAAAATCAGCATGGTCCAACTTTCGATATTTTATGATTATTGATTATTATTTTATTATCATTTTGAATTAAAAGCAACATTTAATAGTTACCGTAAACATTAGCATAGGACTAGGCCATCCAGATATGTGTTTGGTTGTGTTTATAAACGACACTGAAGAGCCAATTTGTGTGACATCTATTTATTACCACCAGAATATGAGAAATTTGGAAAATACAAAGATCAGCTTATTTAAATTTCTGAATAAGAAAAATAAAAGAAGCACAAACATGAGGTTACACTGTGTTTCACGAAGAGAAGGAAGGAGCAAAGTTCTACCCAAACAAAGTAAAAGACTCAGTACTAGGGTACTAAACGTAAATAATATTTTTGCTACACCCTTTGACTCTAATGCCGATCTTTAATTTGACAAAACTGGAATTGAAAGAGTGAAAAACGATCAAAAAAGAGGGCGAAAGACAAAGAGAAGGAAGATCAGGATGTTAGTTGAACAGTGAGGTTGAATGAGAGGCTGGTTTAGAGCGCCCCCCTGTGGCTGCCTGAAGTTATAACAGGAGGAGCAGGATCGGCTTTCACTACAACATGAAAAAGAAAAAAGGAAACTTAATTCAAATTGATTCTTGGCGGATTAATCATTTTTTTCTAAAGAACAATTCATGTATGCATTGTAAAAAAAGAAAAGAAAAAAAAACACCATATCAACAATAATAGTAATCAACAATATTACAAGTAACATCTTTTCAACCAATAGATGCTGGTTTGCAGTTGAATACGATTCTGCTTTGCTGATCACATCACCCACAGACACTAACAGATAGATGAAGTCTGACTCCACTATGAGGGGGCAAGTACGGATTCAAAAAGGACATGTAAAGACTGGATGGATCAGGAAGGGGCGGGGCAAACCGGAGTGGGATTAAAACATAGTTGGGGTTCTGAAGGAGATTGGTGAGGACAGGTTTCAGTAAAGTGGACTGAGGCAGTTTTAGTAGCACCCTGCTGTGGAAGTTTCCGCTCCCCTTAAGCAGACTGACCCCAGACACCACCCTGTTTTTCTCTCTGGAAAGTGGAGTAAGTGTGTGACGACGACTTCTTGCACGTATGTTGAATGTGTAGCCCTTAACCGGGCATAGGTGGACCTCGTTTACGCTTCAAATGTGAATGTGTGAGAGTATGTGTTTGCGCACGTGCATGTGTGTGTGTGTGTGTGTGATCAGCAGCACCTGTTACATGCACATATAGGTACCCTACGCGTAATTTAGACAGCACTAGCAGACTGAGACAAAGTTACTCCCATCACTGATACTCTAAACTCTAACAAGAAAAGCAGGAGGAGAACAAGTGGAGAGACAGAAAGAAATAAAGAGGGCGATACAAAGAAGGGGAGAGTTTAAGCGCGCTCTCCGCGGATGCGGCGTGCCAGCTGGATGTCTTTGGGCATGATGGTGACACGCTTGGCATGGATGGCACACAGGTTAGTGTCTTCAAACAGACCGACCAGGTATGCCTCACTGGCCTCCTGCAAGGATGCACACAAAATCAGAATGTTAATTAGGCATAAACAAATAATAATAATAAAAGAATAATAATCTTCAAATGGGAATGTGTGCAAAAATGTTTAACATGAATAAATGACAAGAAAAAGCAAGACCAGATAACAGGCTATGCGCACCTGCAGTGCACCAATGGCGGCGCTCTGGAAACGCAGGTCGGTTTTGAAGTCCTGGGCAATTTCTCGAACCAGACGCTGGAACGGCAGCTTACGGATCAGCAGCTCAGTGGACTTCTGGTACCGACGGATCTCACGCAAAGCCACAGTACCAGGCCTGCAGACAGTAAATGTGTTTAATGTAGGGTTTATTACAGTAAAACTTTTTTTTTTGGATGATTACAATTACAAGTCTGGAATGTCACCTGTAGCGATGAGGTTTCTTGACTCCTCCAGTTGAGGGAGCGCTCTTGCGGGCAGCTTTGGTAGCCAGCTGCTTACGGGGAGCTTTTCCTCCGGTGGACTTACGAGCAGTTTGCTTAGTACGGGCCATTGCTAGTCAATATCACCTGAGAAAAAGAAAAATAACTACTGTTTTAGAGTACAGTTAAGTCAGTAAATCATGGGCAGATTATGACATACAAGCCAGGAATGTAATAACGTTTACTTACAACAATTTAATTATGACATACAAGCCAGGAATGTAATAACGTTTACTTACAACAATTTAGCAGTGCTTTCTATTAGCTATTTAATAAGTATGCATTCTCATGCACACAGACTCTACTAAAAATAGCGTCTCTAGTTTTACACTTGTTTTGGTATTTGACTCCCTGTCTCATATGCTATTTCAGGCCACTTCCTCCAGCACGTCACATTAAACCTAATAAATAAAAGCAACCACTCAGCGTGGCCTGATATAGCCTTTCAACCAATAACAGACAAACGTAGGACAACAGTAAATCAGAAGCCAGTAGCATTTGAGGAGTCCAAAAAACTAACCAATCACAGGCCTTTCTGCCAGTTATGGGGGCAAAGCAGCCCGCCTAAACCCCGCCCTAAACCGCAAGATTATGGCTGCAATTTGAACGGCAACTGGAGAGAGTCCGTGCTTTGAGGCACAGGGGAGGACGTGAACTTTGAAATAAAATTCAAAATCCAATGCAAGCACCGCAAAACCAACAACACAATACGATAGCAGGCATCCTTGGGCAACTAAATAGTCGCTTAAAAGGAATATCTGCCGCGAATTCACGCCGTTTAACCGAAGTAAACAGACACATGCGAAAGTGGGACGGATTTCAGTGTGTCCTCCGACACGAAAAGGAGAGCCTGTTTTCTCTCGCGTCTCGCCATCGGCTTTCTCGTTTTCAGACGATGCGAAATTTAACGTTTTAACGCTCAAAATAAACATTATTCTACATGAAAGTTTCACAAAGCTGTTGAAAAGTATATCAGAGAGAAGACAGTGATGAATTGGGGCACTTACCTCAGGTGAACGTATTTTAATTCGCGCAGTGAAATATGTGCTCGGCTTGTCTGGCAGTGTCAGTATTTACTATCTCACACACAATGGGAGCGGGTTGGCCAGAGCCAAAATGGCCGCGATGTCAATCATTCTCTCCCATAATGCAACTCAATAAAACTGTAAAAACAAAACTACCAATTTTTATAGTACAATTTCAATTACGATTTTCGTTTTATTTAGCATGTAATTCGATGGATTAATATTAAGTATTTGAAGTTATGTGTTTCAGATGAAGTTTGACCGCATTCCCTTTGTTTTTATGCTTTTTTTTTCCCCAATGGAGGTCATCGGGTTTCGAGGACAGGGTGATGGGTCCATCCACTGCTCGTTATATAATAATAACAATAACAACAACGTTTTATATTATTATTACAAACCTTAAACATTTTCCATGACTCCTTTGATTTAAGGTATGTCAGCCAATAATATAAAAAAAATTTATGGATACAGAATTGTTTTGGGGCCCTAATGTATAGCTCAGGCATCACTTGTTGGCCAGATGATCCCAGATCAGTCATGCAATGTTTTACTTATTTCAGGCTGACATTCAAAAACCACCCTTCAGCCATGTAGGAACTCTATCTTAACCAAAGGCTTCATTCCTTTCTCTAACGCTCACTATCTTTAAGGCTTCAGTGACATTTCAGGAAGGATGTGCCATTTTCTATGTACAAAAAAAAAAAAAAAAAAAAACGTGTGCTTTGTAATAGTTGTAGAAAAACACTCAGTATTCTGCTACTAAATGTAGTTTTGCATTTAGGCTATAAAGTCTGACTGTAATATAATGTGGTGTGTTGGGTAATTCTCTCAAAGGTTCTGAAAGCTTTTAGTTAAGGATCAGTGAGTCTCAGAGGCTAAAAGTGCTTTGAAGTGTCTTTAATGTTATGCACTCTCTAATTCATAATGTAATTCGTAATGCATCAGAAACATAAGATTAGCTATGGCAGCTGGAGAGAAGCGTGGTGTATTTATTTATTTATTTACTTATTGACTGACTTATACCGTGCTGGGTGTAGCAGCTTTAACAGCCATAATTTTATATTCTTATATTCCCCAAATCCTAGTTTAGATCATAGAATTACACCTAAACATGAGTAATTACATAACATGTAATCTTTATTTTATTTTTGAAATACACAAAAAATTGCAACTATGGTGAATCTGTAAATGTTACCATGAGTGCAGATGTCCAACATCTTATTATTGTGAGATTCATTATGACAAGATAAAATGGAAATACAGATGGGATGGTAAGACTGCAAATTCAGCAATTTTATTGCAGTATTTTTCATTCCACTTCCTTAATGGCTCATTCAATGCTTTTTCCTGGAACCAACTGCAGTTCCTCTTATAAACACAGAGAGCACCGTCCTCCTGATAAAATTAAACAGACAGTAGGTAAGGATGGGGAAGTAGTGAATAAACTTTGATGGACCCATTCACAAACTGCAATGCTGCCAAAGAGCCAGCTTTAATGAACACATATATAACTGTTTCATTTATAAAAAAATTTATCTCAACAAGCAGCCTTCTCTTTGGCAGACAAATATATTTTTCATATCAGTAGCTATTGAGCTAGCTATTTGTCTCATTGCCTTAACATATGCTCTATAAGAATATTAGCACACATCTTGCTTGAAACATCTTTTATATGAAACCTTAAAGTAGTGACAACGTGTAATTTTAATTAATTAAAACATTGCATATCGCTGTCAGAAAAAAGCTGTCACTGGAGCGGTACCCTTTCAGAAGGTTCACCATGGCACTTTAGGTGCATATTAGTTCCTAAAGTGTACATATTATACCTTTTGACAAGGCAACACTCAAGTGATAGATATTACCTTGCCATTACTGTAAAAAAGGTTTCTTATTTTGAATGTGATGTTTAGAGTTTATGCCCAACATTTCTCATAAGAATGATACAGTATATTATATGCAGCTTTAGTTCACAAATAAGGAAAACAACAATCCAGCCTAATCCTCCACCCACACTCATCGCCTGTGTGCTCTGAAAGGTCAGCCAGGTATCACAGCAAGGTGAGACTCAGTGTGAAAACAGTTACAGCCCATATGTCCTCATCTCCACACAGAACCTTTTCCATCCCCCCGTGGATCAGACTTATACCAAAACCTCCAATGTACAGTGTGCCATTTAAGAGCATTTACTTACTATTTACTGTATGCTTTTCACTGAGGCGTATCCCAAATCAGCTGTATTCACACAGTCACTTTCTAAACTGACAGTGTTGTTGGGCAGCATGATACTGCTGATTTACTAGCAAGAACACTGGAGTGCTGAAAAGGTTTAACAATTACCAGATTTATGAGCGTGATCAGCAGCTATAGCACAGTATGGTATGGCAGCTGCTCTATCTGGGCTTGCTGTGGTAAAAATTGCACAACCATCACTGCAACAACCCATCCATTTTCACAATCCCGGCAGCTTTAACTAGATAATAGTTGATAGTTTAATAGTTAAAATTAATTAAAAATTGCATTAAAAAACAGAATTTGCTCTAAATTACATTATCTCGATTAACTGCAATACAAAAACAGAATGACGTGATTGCTGAGCTGCCAGTCTGTTGTGTATTTAAGCACGGGTTTAAATCCTTTCCCCTTGAAATTATGACACAATTAGACTGTATTTGGGGAGGTGGTATGGGACAACGAAATGGAAGACTACTAAGACGGAAGCTGGAGATTTGAAGGCAAAAGATGGAATCTGGCTCCTTGTGCCTTGAGCCAAACACTTTGCTCCGTCTTATTCCAGGGAGGGGACTGTGCCTGCAATTAGTGAACTGTAAGTAGTTTTGGATTAAAAGCATCTGCTAAATGGCAAAGATAAGTAAGAAAACCCCCAGCAGCATTCATGTTGGTTTCTATCTTGCAAACACTCATATTTTAAAACACACAAAGCTTTGTTCTTAGTCTCAGAGCTAAACCCGTTGTGGATTATGCCCTTAGTTTGCAGAGTCTGGTATTCTCAAATTACTATACGGCATACATTTAACAATTTTTGGGCAAATTATTATTGTTTTTTTAAATGATGGCTAAGATAAGCATTTAGTGCCTTATGGTACATAATCACAGACATGCACACGCATTAAACAAGCAAGATGAATGCAAATGTGCAGGTAAGAAGACCTGTCTGAACGATGTGTACAAATCTGCTGACCTGTGTGTGTGTTCAAATTTCCATGTTGGTAGAGTTCTAATCTAACACCTTGTATTGGAATAATCATGAGGCTTTTTATGAAATTATGTGTGTAAAACAGGGTTATTAGTTATTTAAAACTAAAACCATGTACAAAAAAATAACGTAACTTGAAATAAATTAATTAATAAAAAGTTAACTGGAAAAAAAAATATTTTACAGCAAGCTGGCAAAGGCAACATTTTTATTTAGTTTAACATGATGTACAAAAATAAATAAAACTGAAATGAAAAATTAAGAAAATTATGAAGACATTTTTGAAATGAGAAAAAACCTACAACTAAAAATAAATTTCAAATGTGAAAAATATTCTATGGTTACACACATGCAACATAAACAATTAGTCATTGCATTTCTTTATGCTAAATTACCTTTGTTAATAGAATTTAGCAATACCCTGACAGAATACTTATAGTCCTCATAAATTATTCAGGACATATACAAATGATAGTCTTGCTATAATGTAATAAAATCATAAAAATCTTATCCACATGATGTTAGTTTTCCCCTTTTAGTCTTGTGAAGACGTGTCCACTTCTTTCCAACCCCATTTCTGCTAGTGGCCTGATTTGGTACCCCAGCAGAGTAAACCAGCTCTATATTTAACTTCACACAACCTCTGTAGCAGGCTATAGGTGAATCTCATTTGCAGTTACCACTAAAGTAAATGTATAGATTAGCACATGCTAACTCAACATAAGACCCAATTGATCCTCCCTTTAGATTGTGTTTCTGTGACCCTAAAATCCCTGTATGTCATTTGATTAGTACAATGGCTAAAGGAGAACAACTGCAGTCCGAACATGTGCCTGTCAATCTCAGTGCATTGAGAAATGCCTGTGTTGTAACATTTACTCCTGGGGGAAAATAAACCCTATTATTCAATTTCCATGTCTTACAGATTCGTACAGAAATATGATTTAAATTTCAAATAGGCAACATTACCTTATTAACCAACATGCTAATATTTGTTTTGTCGAACAGTGGTCTTCATTATTTAATCATTTTAAATAAGTGTATCTACCATTGCTGAGTGTTAATAAAATATACTGTTGTTTTCAGAGGTTTCTGTTATTTGTTTGCTTTAACATTTGGAAAATTCCCAGTAATTAGAGCATCCCTGAAAATTCCCAGCAGATGAGACATTATCTCCCCTCCCACCCTCTAGGAACGGCTCCTGGCACGGATCCTCCCAGGACAATCAGGTTTATGAACATGGAAGTCCCGAATTAACTTGGTGTCTAAGATATCTCTGGCAGGAACCCAGGAACGCTCCTCCGGGCCATAGACTTCCCAGTCCACAAGATACTGAAGTGATCCTCGCACCCGACGGGAATCCAGTAATTGGTGGACCGTGTAAGCTTGTTGGCCTCCAATGATGCGAGAAGGAGGGGAGGTTTACCTGCTGGAGCAAACACAGGAGACAACACAGGTTTTAGAAGTGAAACATGAAATGTGGGATCAATCTTTAAGGACCTAGGCAAGTATAAACGGTAAGTAAAAGGGTTAACCTTCCTTGCCACTTTGAAAGGCCCAATGAATCGCTGGGAGAGCTTGCGGGACTCCACGCGTAAGGGAAGGTTCTTTGTGGAGAGCCAAAGTCTCTGTCCGGGACGCAGGGTGGGGGCAGGTCTGCGTCTACCGTTAGCCTGTCGCTGGTACTGCTGAGAGACTCTAAGAAGCTTGTGTCAAGCCTTCCTCCAAGTCAGACGACAGCGACGGAAGAACTGCAGAGCTGAGGGAACTCCCACTTCAATTTCCTGGTCTGGGTACAGTGGAGGGGCATAACCAAACTGGCATTCAAAGGGGGAAATGCCTATAGCCGAGGAGCGTAGAGTGTTGTGGGCGCATTCTGAAGGATGACCAGGAGGAGGGGTTATTGACAGTCATGCACCTCAGAGTAGTCTCCAGCTCCTGGTTTAACCTGTCCGTTTGGCCATTGGACTCACGGTGGAATCCAGAAAATAGGCTCACAGTTGCCCCGAAAAGTTGATCGTCTCTCTCTTCTGCCCAGCAGAATTGAGAGGAAAACTGAGGCCCTTGATCAAAAACAATGTCCTGTGGGATGCCAAAAACTCGAAAAACATGGTTAATGACCAACTCTGCAGTCTCTTTGGCAGTGGGCAATTTGGGCAGGGAATGAATCTGCCAGCCTTAGAAAATCTTAGAAAAAGTAATGAAATCCATGGAGAGGTGTGACCATGGTCATCGAGGTATAGAGAGAGGGTGGAGCAACCCTGAGGTAAGCGATGAGAGACCTTCTCCTGACTGCATGTGGGACAGGCACTTAAAAAGGTCTTTGTATCCTCTTTGATGGTCGGCCACCAAAACCGTCTCTGGAGAAATTCAAGGGTGCGAGTAGTAATTGGATGGCCGGCCAGACGAGAGACGTGACCCCACTGGAGAACCTGGGAGCGAACAGCTTTAGGGACGAACAAGCTACTGGCTGGCCCACCTCCTGGGTCTGGTTTCCGGGACTGGGCTTGTCTTACTGTATTTTCAAGTTCCCGTCCTAAGGGAGCCACTATTTTGGAGCTCAGGATAATGGGTGTGATAGGATCTTCTTGGTGGCTGCTTGAGAATACTCAAGACAGAGAATCAGGTTTCAGATTTTTGGATCCGGGGCGGTAGGATAAGATGAATTGAAACCGGTTGAAGAATAGAGACTAGTGTGCCTGACGAGGGTTGAGTCTCTTGGCCTGCTGAATCTACTCTAGATTTTTGTGGTGATTTTTGGAATGGGTGTTTGGACCCCTCAAGCCAATGTCTCCACTCTTCGAGCGCCAGTTTAACAGCCAGTAACTCAGAGTCTTCCACATGGTAATTAATTTCTGTTGGTGTAAGATGGTGTGAAAGGAATGCACATGGATGAAGTCTGTTATCCTCCCCCCTCTGGGAAAGCACTGCTCCAACACCCACATCCGAAGTGTCCACCTCCACAACGAAGAGTTTGTCTGGGTCTGGGAGAGTGAGAATGGGAGCTAAAGTAAAGCAGAGTTTGAGTTCATTAAAAGCAAACTCTGCTTCAAGAGTCCAGCAAAATCCAGCATTATTCCCTTTAGTGAGAGCTGATAGGGGAGCAACCACAGAGCTGAAGTTCGAAATGAATTTGCGGTAAAAGTTGGTGAAGCCAAGAAATCGCTGCACCTCCTTCACAGACGCGCTAGTGAGCCAATCCGTGACTGCTTGAATCTTCTGGGGATCCATTTGAATATGGCCAGGCTTAATGATGAATCCCAGAAATTATACTTGGGTACATGGAATTCACATTTCTCAGGTTTAACATAAAGGTGATTATCGAAGAGATGATAATGCTCCATGTGCTCATTAAAGGAACTTGAAAAAAAATGAGAATATCGTCCAAGTAGACGAATACAAACTGAGCATATCTCAAAGGACATCATTTATCAGAGCCTGGAAAACTGCAGGACTGTTGGTGAGGCCGAAGGACATAACTAGGTACTCATAGTCAAGACTTAGAGAAACTTTTGCATGCTTTCATCACCAGCAGGGTAGATTATTGTAATGGACTCCTCACTGGCCTTCCCAAAAAGACCATAAGACAGTTGCAGCTCATACAGAATGCTGCTGCCAGGATTCTGAGCAGAACCATAAAATATGAACATATCACACCAGTCCTGAGGTCTTTACACTGGCTCCCAGTTACATTTAGGATTGATACTGTAGTATTATTACTGGTATATAAATAATCCAATGGCCTAGGACCTCAATACATTGCAGATATGCTCACTGAATTTAAACCCAACAGATCACTCAGATCATTAGGATCACATCAGGTAGAAATACCAAGAGTTCACTCTAAGCATGGTGAGTACGCTTTTAGCTACTATGCCAGCCGCAGCTGGAACCAGCTTCCAGAAGAGATCAGATGTGCTCCTACAGTAGTCACATTCAAATCCAGACTCAAAACACATCTGTTTAGCTGTGCATTTAATGCATGAGCACTGTGCCACTGTTCGTCTGACTGTTTATACTGTATTTTATTTTTATTTTTATTATTTCTTTTGATTATTTTAATTTCTTCTATGTAAAGCACTTTGAATTACCATTGTGTATGAAATGTGCTATATAAATAAACTTGCCTTGCCTTGCCTTGCCTAATGTGCACAAGATGGTAAGCATTGCGCAAGTCAGGTTTGGTGAATAAAGCTCCCAAAGCTGTTGCCATAAACGGCAATGGGTAACGGTTCCGGATAGGGATTTTGTTGAGGCCTCGATAATCGATGCAGGGTCGAAGGCCTCCATCCTTTTTACCCACAAAGGGGCCTCCTCAAAGTAATTGTCCATAGCTGCACGTTTGGGAGAAGACAGTGAGAAGATGTGGCCTCTGGGGGGAAAGGTACCTGGGAGCAGCTCAATGGCGCAGTCATAAGGGCTGTGTGGTGGTAAAGAGGTGATTTTCTTTTCACTGAAAACTGCCTTGAGGTGGTGGTACTGAGTGGGGATTTGAGATAGGTCTAGGGCTTCCTGAGACTCGAGAATGGGGTCAGGAGAACTCGGGATCAAACAGGTGACAGGGCAAGTGGAACCCCAACTGAGGATAGCGCCAGGGGATCAGTCAAGATGGGGGTTATGGTGAAGAAGCTAGGGGGGGCTGAGGATCACAGGGAACTCTGGAGATTGTATCAGAGGGAAACATAGCTCCTCATGGTGTTGATAAATAGAGAGGTGAAGGGAAACGGTATAGGGTTACCTTCCCGGTGCCCAGAGGTCTTCCATTCAGTGTAGTAACTGTCAGAGGGGTATCGAGTGAGTCAGAGGGGATCTGCAGACTCCTAGCAAGAGATAAGTCTATAAAGTTCCCGGCTGCACCTGAATCCACCAAGCCTTTAAGTTGATGCTTATGATTTCCCCAAGCATGTGTGATGTGGAGAATCAATCTTGAATTGGAAGGGGCATTGTGAGTAAATCCCGTTACAGTCCTTCCTTGCCTGTACGGTACCGAGCGTTTCCCGAGAATTCTGGGCAGGAGGAAAGGAAATGTCCAGGCGGTCCACAGTGTAGGCAACACCGCTCCCTCATGCGGCGGTCACATTCTGATGGGGAGATCCGAGTACCACCCAATTGCATCAGTTCAGGAAAACTTTGGGACAGAGGTAACTTCTCTGTGGGAACTGAAGTGACAGGAGGTGTGAAAACAAACTGGCGACTCAGATTCTTCTCCCTCAGACGATTATCCAGCCAGACCGCCAAGTCAGTGAGGGTCTTGAGATCATGGGTAGGCAGCTGATCAAAGATCTGATGGACAGAGGTCATGACATCAGACAGTAACTGGGACTGTTAACCATCAAGGCCTCCTGTTGGACTAGCACTGCTTCATGACGTTGGACTGAGGACTGGACTGACTTATGCTGAGCCACGGTAGTGAAGAGGTCTTGCATGCTGGGTGTCTCTGGGTTCATGGTGGCTTGATGTTTCTGTCAGAGCCGGGACTAGAACTCGGTCTCTGATGTCCTACACCCTGAGAAGAGAGATAAAGCAGTGAATGTGGACAGTGTGTGGTGTGTGTGTGTGAGACTGAGAGATGCAGTATGGTTGAAGTCTATGTGTCTCAGCATCATCAGATTTTCTGCTGCAGATGCTACACTAGCTCATCTATGCACTAAAGCGCTACCCACACACACACACACACACACACACACACACACACACACACACACACACACACACACACACACACACACACACACACACACACACACACACACACACACACACACACACACACACATGGAAGATCGCATGGAAATCATTGCAGAATAAAAATATTAATTCCTTTAAAAAAAAACTTACTGACCCTAAAGACAAACAGACAGACGGACGGACGGATGGATGGATGGATGGAAAGATAGATCTTTATTATAAAATTCAATTGAACTCATGTTTGTATGAGCAGGCGTGAGTGTGAGCAGCCGTGAGTCCAGATTGAATACCCCCATGTTCACTCATGTTTATGTAATTTTAATTGTATGTGTGTCTGAGAGAGAGCAAAAGAGAAATAGCTTTTCTAGGTCACAAATGACACACCTGTGCCTCTTGCCTTCAAGCCAACATCGCCCAAAACCTGACAACCTAATTCCAAAAGTGTGCATTCCCTCAAACAGCAGTCCAGTTTAACCATGAAGCAAAAACTGTCCCTCCTCCACCTCCACAGATAACATCTTGAGTGTTCATGTGCGTGTGTGCATTATGAGAGTAGAAACACCTGACATAGCCAAAGTCAGTGTGTCCTTACCCACAATGCCCCCTGATAATGACATCGCTGTTCTGTGATTAACTATTTCATTTAGGAGTCACTCAGGCAGTGAGTGTGCGGGAAAGGTTAATGGCTGCTTGCTTATGTGGATAGCCAACTCCTCTCCTCTCTCTGTGCAGTACAAGACTAATGTAATTATGCACAATGTTACCATGACACTGACACACACATGCCTGCACACAACTGCATCAGTCATCATCACACAGTAGGTACAAAGAGCCGTACAAATACACAATAATTTTAATTACAGTTTAAGGTGCTCTATCAAATTTTTTGGACACCAAGCCTTTAAATGTTGATTGTAAATCGTTTTCTTTCCCTTTTCCCCTGTCTTCACACCCCTAGTCTCTGAGTCACATGGCAGAGGTGAAATGACGGAATGTGCAGGAGGAGTGGAGGGGGGAGGGAATCAACCCGAAATATTAATCAAATAAATGCAGCACTCAGATTCATGTGGCCGCACTGATGGACAGTGCAAGGATGAGGAAAGAGATGGGAGACATAAGAAAATGAAATGAATGAAATATAAGTGCATGACAGGTTGTGATGGAGGCAATCTTTTCAATATGTGGGTGCATGCTCCAGAAATTGGATACCTTTATTTAGAACATGCCGTTTTCCCCCTAAATAATATAAAATAAAAAAGCTATCACTTTACATTGTAAAAAAGTGATGGCCTGCAATGTTTAACTTAAACCTTAATTTAATCACCCTCACGTTGTTCCAAACCTGTATGTTTTTTTGTCTTCTGTGGAACATAAAAGAAAATATTTTGAGAAATGTCTCACCATATTTTGTTCATTAAATGGAAGTCATCAAAACTGTTTAGTTACCAACATTCTTCAAAATGAAGAAAGAAAGTCATGAGGGTGAGTAAATAATGACAGAATTTTCATTTCTATTTTTGGTTGAACTGTCCCTAAGGAGCTATTTGTTTATGTGTTGATTCAGTGATGTCAAATAATATATTGTATAATACTACATGATGTTAAAAATAATGTTTATTGAAATGATGCATTCTGACTGGTCAATCCCAGCAATCAGCATTCAGATGTTTCCAAATATTCTGCTTCGTCCATGGCAATTGTGTATATATGAACCGCTCTTCCGGATACCTGAAAAAGGCACTATACGTTCTTGTTTTTCGAATCACATAGTGCTCTGTTCTGTTTCACACAAACACAACTGCTGTTGTCATCTTGCGTCTCAGTTATTGATTGTAGTGAAAATTCCCTCAAAGGACTACTACTGTAATGTTGTGGTGCTAATCTTGTTGCTCATCTAACTGTTTTGTATATTTTTTTTAGCTGAACCTTTAACATATAATGTAAAATATTTGCAACTCAAATACATTTTGCAATACTTTATCCCTAACTTTAATTACATGTTGTTGGTTAATCTAAAACATGCTTCAAAATGTTTTTTTCAGCAAACATTCTAAAGCCTGATATACCTATTCGGGCTTGGATAGATGACGATAAGAAAAAAGATGAAGAACAGAAGAGCTGACCAAAATATCCCAATCACAGTTCCCCATTAATAGTCTGACACTATAGTAAATACAAGCCAAAATAATCAAAAAGGTTCCTGAAAGTGCAGAAGTGTCGTTATTATTAATGTTTACATGCTGTGGGACAGAATAAGAGAAGGTTAAAACCGGTTTCCCTCCTGCAGCACAGATAACCTGAACAGCAGCACAAGTGAAACAGTCAGCAGACCAGAGGAGAACAAGAGAAAGAAGAGGGGAGGAGGGGAGAGGAGAGCAGGTCCGGGATGGAGGGAGGGTGGGTGGCATGCTTATGGCATGTGACAGAGGGAAAGAGAGAGAGAGGAGGAGGAGGAGGAGGAGGAGGAGGAGCAGAGGGAAAGGTATCATCAGCAGCAACAGCAGTGCAGCACAAAGACGAAAGGAACGGGGAAGGTGTGGAGAGAGAGAGAGAGAGAGAGAGAGAGAGAGAGAGAGAGAGAGAGAGAGAGAGAGAGAGAGTGAGTGAGGAGAGGCTGAGGTTTGAGGAAGATTGAGCCGCAGACATGACCACAAGCTCATCACTCAACCGGACATAACCTTGACGATCCTCTGCTGCTGCTGCCGCCGCCACACACTGGAGCAAGGCGATAGTGTGTGTGTGTGTGTGTTGTGTGTGTGAAGGTCGCTCGAGGCGTTGCTATGAGATTCAGAGAGCTGCATCTTCATCTGTGTGTCCTGCATGTGTGTTCCTTTAGCGTTCAGCTCAACATGGGAAAAGAGACTGCAGTGACGTCAAGTGAGTCGTGTGTTGAGTGTGCATGTGGAGGAAAGGGTAGAAAAGGTCAGACAGGTGTAGAGAGTGGTATTTGTAGCACAGGGTAAGATGCAAGAGCAGGTAGAGGGTCCTACACCCTGAGAAGAGAGATAAAGCAGTGAATGTGGACAGTGTGTGTGTGTGAAACTGAGAGATGCAGTATGGTTGAAGTCTCTGTGTCTCAGCATCATCAGATTTTCTGCTGCAGATGCTACACTAGCTCATCTCCGCACTAGAGCGCTACCCTGACACACACACACACACACACGGACGGTCGCACGGACGGACGCACACAGCTGCGGCTTTCAAGAGGAGCCCGAGATATCCGTTCAAAGGTCAACAGGGGGACACTGGAAGAGTTGCCAAGGGCAGAGGTCGTGACAATACCCGAAGGTCAGAGGTGGAGTGAGAGCAAAAAGCACGGCATCATGGGCGAGTGGACTATACTGGAGAGATTGCTGGAGGCTGCGGTACAGCAGCACTCTACTATGATCGGCAGGTAAGAGCTGTAGTGCAGCACACACACACACACACCTCACAGAGGAACTGTGTGCATGTGTGGCGACTCAGGAGTGTGCAATTCAAATATGCTGATAACACTTTATATACTATGGCTCAAATACTTTAGATTAGTAAATGCATTTAGTCAATCTAGGTGAATGGTAATTCTATCTATCACAATTCTTTTAATCAGCAAAGATACATTAAATTGATCAAATCAAAAGTGTCAGTAAAGACTTTTACATTGTTACCAAAAAAATCTATTTCAAATAATTGCTGTTCTTTTGGACTTTCTATTCATCAAAGAATCCTAAAAAAGATGTATCACAGTTTGCACAAAAATAGCAAGCAGTGCAACTGTTTTCAACATTGATAATAATAAGAAATGTTTATTGAGCAATAAATCAGCACTTTAGAATGATTTCTGAAGGATCATGTGAAGACTGGAGTAATGATGCTGAAAATACAGCATTGCATCACAAAGCAAAAAAAAATATATATATAGATTTTAAAATACATTACCATATAAAACATTTATTTTAAATTGTAATAATTTTTTACAATATTATTGTTTTACTGTATGTTTGATTGTAAAAAATGCATCATAGACTTCTTAGAGAAATAAATACAAAAACAAATGTATTGGTAATTTTAGACTGTATAGCCTATGCATTATTCTCCGTCTTTCTCTTTGATGCAAAGTAAATGGTCAGTAATCAATAGGCTGCATTATGGGCCTTAAAGACCAAGATATTTGTTATTAGATTACAATTATGGCTGCTGAAAATGAATGGTGGATATAAAGCACATTAAAAATGTCTAGGAAGAATATTACACTTCCATTAACACACAAACACGCACACACCTACACTAATCATGTGTGTGTGTGTGTGTGTGTGTTGTGTGTGTGTGTGTGTGTGTGTGTGTGTGTGTGTGTGTGTGTGTGTGTCAGAATTGAGTAAGCACTACTCTCTGCTGTGCTCATTAACCTCAACTGCAGGTAGCCCCACATCAAGGGCATGTCCTTCTCTCGTCTGTGAGAGGATATGAGTGTATATGTGGGTTGTGACACAGAGGGCATGTTAGTGGGTGTGTGCAGCACACACTCAAGTTTATATATTTCATTTCTACGCAGACATACTGAAAATAACATTCTGCGGTTATGAGAAGAACGTTCATGTAATTTAGTGGATTACAACACAAGGATACATAAACAGACACTTTACTCCATTCATAGTTTTTAATTAAATAAGTATTTTTTAATATTGTGCTTTTTTTACTCAATATTTTTTTCAAATGTGTTAGCGTCAGATGACTTTAGGTGTTTTTCGTTTAATGAAACTTCAGCCTGTAAGAGAATACTGATTTCACCTCAGGTGATGTAATAAACTTCCATCAGTCCAGCACTGCTTTAACCAGCAGTCGATCACTTCACATCAATCGATCACAAAACCTCTGACACATACTGGGACGCAGACTTGCCTTCATTTAATGAATCCTTAATGTAGGGTTGTCTTGAGGTTAGCTAACTGTTTCATATATTATGTAACACTTTATGTGAGGGAAATGCACACACTCACGCACGGACATATAGCTATTTGTTATTCTCATCATGATGGGAACGTTTTTTTTTTTTTTTTTTTTTTTTTAATGTTTCCTTTAACCTTAAACCTAACTCACCTTTCCGGATGTTTTAATTTTCATCACAACATTATAGTGGGTTTATTAAGCCATTTTTTTGGCACTCTAGGGTTTTTGACTCAATTTTAAAGTACCTTTATGCCAAAAAGGTTAAATTTAAGGAGAAATGTCTAAAATGATTGCATTATACTTTCATGTTTAACCAGGTATTGACATTTTAGAATAGGCCCACTTACACACAAATAGATTGATCCAAATGCACACAAAATCACTTATTTTTCAAAATGCTGGTGGAGCTGTTTTGGAATCTGCATGGCAGTGTTGTGTTGTTGAAAACACATGCTGCTGATGTATGTGTCTCTCAGTGTGAGGTAATCTGCGTATTCTTCTCTCTGTTCCTTTGAGGTCTGATCAAGCACTTGAGGCCGGAATCATAGCGACAGAATGAATAAATGAATGAACAGATGAATAAAGCCTCTACTATCATTCATCAGCTGCTGCAATCCCTCCCTCCCTCAGAACACACATAAAGACAAACACACCGCAGCTCAGCCAAGTTCAGTCCCAGGCTTTATGAGTATTGACACACACACACACACACACACACACACACACACACACACACACACACACACACACACACACACACACACACACACACACACACACACACACACACACACACACACACACACACACACCCCACACACACACACACACACAGGGAGAGAGTCTAAATGGTTCTGATCTCATCCTAGCAAAAACACTTGTAGGCCTATATGCGGTTGTATGTGTGTGAATGCAATTGATAGATCTGTTGTAGTTTCAACCAGTCAATATTTTCTTTCTGCCGTTGTTTCGAATGGTCACAACACTGTAATCTATACCGTTCTCCATTTACTGTCTGGTCAGGACAACGTTTGGGTCAGCACACACACACACGCACACACGCACACACACACGCACGCACACACGCACGCACGCACATGCGCACGCGCACACGTCTGGTTCGCTATCTTTGTGGGGACTCTCCAAGGCGTAATGACTTTAAGCTATTTGAAATATGAGGACTCATGCAATGTCCTCATATATCACGTGTAAGTTGTAATACCACACACACACACACACACACACACACACACACACACACACACACACACACCACACACACACACACACACACACACACACACACACACACACACACACACACACACACACACACACACACACACACACACACACACACACACACACACACACACACACCTCTTGTGCTAATGCAGATGATTAAGCGGCACCGGTAAGATGGAAATAGATAGAGAAGAGAATCTTTATTGCAGTGCTAGAGTGAGAAGGAAATAAATAAGTCCCATATCTCCAACATTAACATTATCTCATACATTAATTACTTAGCAATATAATTAACCCCATTCTTAAATAAAAACTTTTAATATTTGTGTAGGCTACATATAATACCATTTAAAAGCTTGGTTTCAGTAAGTAAAAACAAAACGCTTATTCTGCAAGGACACGTTCAATCAAAAGTGACCCTAGAAAACAAAGTAAACAAAAAGTCTACAAATCAGTATATTAGAATTTAGCTGATGACACTGAAGACTGGAGTGATGATGCTGAAAATTCATTAAAAAATGAATTCAACTTTAAAATATATTAAAACGTAAAACAGTTGATACACGGTAACACTTTAGGATTTTCTGTCATTAATAAATAACTCACAAATGACAAACACAATATTAAAATTCTAGCAACTATTTACTAGCTAATCAGTAACTACTATTTTTAACCTTACAAAAATCTCAAAAGCTTACAATGACTTCAGTCATTACTATAGAGTTATCATGCTTTTCACTGTAGAATACAAATAATTAGTAATTCCTTCAGAAGGGTTTGATACTTCGGTCATAGTTGGTTTCCATGATCTTCACTTTAAGTATACATCATTATTAACATTATTTATGAACCTGTAAATTGTAGTTAAACCGAGTGCTATTACTTACTAATTCGTTAATCAGATTTTCTTGATAAAATGTTAACATTGTGTTGCTCATTTGTTCTTGTGTAGTTATACATTAATGACAGACCAGTATACTAAAGTGTTTCCCAAAAATTCATACATTCCCTGGTTATTTAATGGCGTTGCTGTTTCTAGATCGAGCTACAGTAACACTATTTAAAAGGGAAAACTTTTAACAGCAGCCCTTCTTTCTCTCTTATGGTACCACACACAAACACACACACACACACGCACGCACGCACGCACGCACGCACGCACGCACGCACGCACCACCACCACACACACACACACACACTCTGAGACTGTATAGATCAGAATGATTAAGTCTGTGAACAAATTGTTTTTCTGGAGTCATAGTCCACACTACAGCCCACATTTTCTCATCCCTTCATCCATTCAGCTTTTGTCTCTCGGGAATCTATGATTTTGATTCTTTATTCCTTGTCTTCTTTAATTTTTTCACTCAGGATGTAGGCCATCACTAGTTGTATCATGTTTGAAATAGGAAGTCTTTATTGACACAGAGGAGACACAGAGGAGGAGAAAGTGAGAGAGTTAGTGGAAGAGAATAGAGAGCATATGAGGTAAATCTCTAGAGTGGTAGTCATTTGCAAACACATATCTGTCCTGGTGTCCTCATTTTCTATGTTTGAATAAGTGTGTGTGTGTGTGTTGTGTGCGTGCGTGTGTGTGTTATGGGGTTTATTTAGCTATCCTTTGGAGACACGTGTTTACATGAGGTATTTAAATTATGATAAAACCTCTCTTTGAGGACATTTGAGGACACCATGAATTGAAAAATCAATTCATATGTTTTTTTTAATCCCCAAAATTAAAACAAATGAAAACTAAAATAATAAAATAAATTAAAAGAGTAGGACTAGGGTTATAGTCACAGTTCGCTTTTATATAAAAACAAAAGAATGAAGTCCTTATTTTGATAACAATTTTAAAAGCACAGCCATATGTTTTTGTCTCTATATGTGTGTGATTAATTGTTGCATGAAATTAAATGAGAAAAGCATAAACGTTTTACACACACACATATTGTGTCTATCTGTGGAGAGGCAGGAGGACTGGGACGCATGACACAGGCCCAGCTGTATACATGGCTGTTATAAATGCTTTCTTACCAGGGACAATGTTTATTTGAAGAGTGAATGTGTGTTTTGATGTGTGGGGAAAGAGAGAAGATGCAAGATGAAAAGAGAATGTGAGCTGAAAATCACTGAAAAGCTCCTCGAAGTTCTGAATTAAATTGATAACCTGTGAGATGCTGTTAGTTTTAGTAAACTTTCCTTGTTCTTTCTGATATATACAAAACATTTGGAGTGTTATTTTACCCAAATAAAATTTTGTTTGTGTGTGCCTATATAGGCTTAATTGGGAAAGAGAATACTTAGGCTATTTTCTTAGCTGTACGTGTGTCCTCTGTCGTGTTTGCATATATGCACAACAAAAAAGTTTTTTTGTCTTTGACAAAAACGCAAATTTCTCAGTTTTTTGCTCAAATTGTTGCCTTTTTTCCATTAAATTTAAGCACATTAAAGTACTGATAAAAAAGAATTCATTAGTCTAGAATAAAACGTTTTTTTTTCTGTTCTTTCTTATGATATATTGCATATTGAGATATTCATACAACAAAATATTCTGGGGGCTATGAAACTTTTATGAAAATGGTCAAAAATGCTGGCGGTGGCTGGCAACTTTTTTCAAAAACACTGGTGGGGAAAGAGTTAATATTTTAAGTCATGTTGGATCTCTCAAGTAAATATTACAAATTTTTAGATATTGTACTGAAAAACAAGACAAAAAAATCCCTTTTTGTAATTAAAATGAGAAATGCACATATATGGCTTAAAAAATAATGTGTTTAAAGGTTTGTGTGACTTCAGAAACAACAAAAGCACAGAAAGCTTGACAGTTTTATGTCTGAACATTCTGTACACACACACACACACACACACACACACACACACACACACACACACAACACACAACACACTACACACACACACACACACACACACACACACAACACACACACACACACACACACACACACACACACAACACACACACACACACACACACACACACACAACACACACACATGCTCCATTCACTGTAAATTACTCTGCTGCAAACTGACACGCTACACATAATATGCGTGTTACCACACACACACACACACACACACACACACACACACAACACACACACACACACACACACACAACACACACACACACACACACACACACACACACACACACACACACACACACACACACACACACACACACACACACACACACACACACACACACACACACACACACACCAGGTGCTGTAAATGAGTCCTTCATGTTTTATTTCATAAATATGCTGTGTTTCTCTGCATGCTCTCAGTCGCCTCTCTCCATCTGTCTCTCCGTATCCGTCTATTTGTCTAGTTGCTCCTCAAGTCTGCCTCAGCCCATCTGTCTGTGTCATCTCCCCTCCTTCCTTTCCTTATCCTATCCAAGCTCGGTCTTTCTCTCTCTTTAGTTCACCTTGAGATGTCTCACTTTCTCAGTCCCTATGTGTTTTTCATCATCCTCCAATTCCACACTCATTTTTCCTCTCTTTCTTGGTATGCAGGTTTGTGCCTGCCCTGTGCCCTTGGTATGGCTACTTGCTCGCTTTCACTCTCCTTCCCAATATTCCATCAATCATTCCTCCCTCCCTCCTTATCGGTCTCTCTCTCTCTTTCTCTGGTACAGTGCAGAGTGCTGAGTGGTTCACTATGTGGTTGCTATAGGAACGGCAGCAGGGAGTGGGGGATGTGCTGCTAATTTAAAGACCCACCAGGGCTGTTAGCCATTGATACATTTACGTTATATTTTTTTGTATTCTACTCTAGTGTTATATAAAGGTAACACCATCTGCCGTTTGAACAGGGGAAAAAATGTCTTGCTGTTATACTACAGTAAATTGTCATTGAGTTTGATCAAGAGTCATAACTGTCCTACTTACCGCAGCACAAATGTTCACCATATGTCCATTAAAACCACTGCTAACTACACAGCACTGAGCTAACATTAGCCTTTCTGAGTTAGAGCACAAATGATTTCTCATTATTCTTTTCACATTCATTTTCTCTAGAGCGGTTTAGAAAAAATTCAGAAGAAGAATTCTAAGACCACCTCCAGGACCAATCACAACATTATAAACTTTGATTTGAAGAAAAAAAAAGTATATGGCATTAAATTACTGACTTTTCATCCAACTAGAATATTGAAATATACACAGATATCAAAACCAGTCTGTTGTGCTCTATTAACATTTAGCGTTGAGCCATCACAATGAATGTATAGCATGCTAAAGTAACACTGAAAATGAATCAGGAAATCCTTCACCCCTCCAACTCCACATTATAATTAACTAAGTCCAGGAGGGGGAACCTGCGCTTAAGGCTAGAAAGCAAAACCTGTTTGCCTTAATCACTCTCTTTCTTGAGGGTGCCATGGAAGTCTTGTAAAATACAGTACCATTCAAGAGTTTGGGGGTCACAGGAGTTAATCATTTTTTTGAGCAGGGATGCATTAAGTTGATGAAAAAATGAGAGCAAAAACAGTTATAATGTTATAAAAAATTTATTTCAAATAAAGGCTGTTCTTTTGAACTTTATATTCATCAAAGAATCACGAAAAACTATTGCTTCAAAAATATTAAAGGGGCTATGTGTAAGTTTTTACTTAAAAAATCTTTAAGATAGAGTTTTCATTTGTTCATTTATGAGCCAACCATAATGTAATAGAAAGAATGACACCTTGACTGTCCACCACGGTTGCCTCTATCAGCCTGTAGGCTCAATTGTGTGAGGGGTCGAGTCCGAATTGGCACGAAAATTCCCAAAATGTGACGTCATGTGCATTCTCGTCTTGGGCTTACATCCGGCAGCCATTAGTAAGCAGCGGCAATCGCTAGCAGTAGTGTTTCAAATGGACTCTGCGGACGGAAAGAAGCGACCAGCCTCCAGCACAATCCAGACACCCACGGAAACTCCTCGTAAGTAAAAAAAAAAAACTTATCTAGTGCGGCCAACGAGCGTGCGAGCGTGCGCACCGAGAACGAGCATGAGACTGGCTGCAGTTTCTCTAACGGCCACTGGTGTCAGTAACGGTTAGAAATTTCAGAACTTGCGCAATGCTCCTTTAAGCGGAACAACTGTTTTTAAAAATTGATGATAACAACAAATGTTTCTTGAGCACCAAATCAGCATATCAGAGTGATTTCTGAATGATCAAGTGACACCGAAGACTGGAGTAATGATGCTGAAAATTCAGCTTTTACATCACATTTAAAATATATAACAATTGAACAGTCATTTTTAGACTTCTTTAAAAAACATTAAAATCATACCGACCCCAAACTTTTAAACATTAGTGTACACTGTATATATACATCTCAACTGAATCACAACAATGTAAAATATTCATACATTTTTATTTATTTATCTCCACAGAAACAAGGCTATGTCCACATTGTTTCAACAAATTTACTGCAACTTTACTGTAGAATGCACAATTTTAAGTTATAACAACGCATTCTCACCCCAAGGCGTCATCTAACTGACAATTTTGACCATGCTTCAATATTCGACGCTAAAGGTACCCTTTAGCGTCAGTTAGTTGACGCGATCCCAGGGCGTCATCTAACTGACGCTAAGGGTAACGCGTCAGTTAGATGACGCGGGTAGGTTTAGGTCTGGGTAGAAGGGCGTCATCTAACTGACGCTAAGGGTAACGCGTCAGTTAGATGACGCCCTGGGATCGCGTCAACTAACTGACGCTAAAGGGTGCCTTTAGCGTCGAATATTGAAGCATGGTCAAACTGATTCCCAAGGCGTCAGTTAGATGACGCCTTGGGGTGAGAATGGGCTGGTTATAAGGACAGTCTGAAACCTGCTCAAGGACACATGCTGGTTATAATTCAAGCATCGCCCCATGCAACCTTTTTCTTACTAGCCCAGATCTTCAACCACTAAACTACACCATCCAATATGCTAAAAATAAGCTGAAGGACTTGGACTGAGGGCTATATGAATGCCATTGTTGCAGGGTAATAGCTTAACACAGTCGATAGGGCCTAAAATAAGTACTTCATGATTATAAGTCTTATAAAATACTGAATGCAAATTACTAGCTCTCACGATGTATGTGTGTGTGTAAGAAAATGTATGTGCTCATGAAATGAGACCAGCCTGCAATGGAATAACGTCATGGCTGGTTCTAGAGCAAGGTTATTGTGAGTGAAGGATGGTCTCAGCACAAGTGTGTGTGTGTGGTGTGTGTGTGTGTGTGTGTGTGTGTGTGTGTGTGTGTGTGTGTGTGTGTGTGTGTGTGTGTGTGTGTGTGTGTGTGTGTGTGTGTGTAGGTGTGTGCAAGGATGAGAGCTAGACAGACTGAGGAACATTTGTGTGCTCAAGCTGCATCTGTTGAGAGAGAGAGAGAGAGAGAGAGAGAGAGAGAGAGAGAGAGAGGAGAGAGAGAGAGAGAGAGAGAGAGAGAGAGAGAGAGAGAGAGAGAGAGAGAGAGAGAGAGAGTGCGTGAGACAGAAGGGTGGAGATGTTTCGCTCTAAATGGCACACTCACAGGAGACCCGGCTATGCGTAAAGCTTCAAGGTGTTTCACATCAGGATACTCTGTTCTTATCTGTCGCTGATCGAATGAGTCTGTGCTTTTGTCTAGATTTGTGTGTGTGTTTGTATGAATCTCCATTTATTTTTCCACTGTTTACACATTTAAACTTGCAAAAATCTGATAAGCAGAGGTGGGGATATAAATGCAAACATGCAGTCGTCCCAACACAAATTCTGCTGGCCTTGATGCAGTATGCCCCAGTTATCATCATCATCAGGGAACATACAGTATGCCTACACACACACACACACACACACACAGACAGACACACACACACACACACACACACACACACATGAATGAATGTTGAAACAGGTGTTCTTGAATGGCCTACACAGACATTTTCAGTATTTTAGTACATTCTTAAACACATTTCTGTGACACTAGCATTTAGCACCAAAATATTTGGTGTGTTCTACTTTGACTGAAGCAATCAATTTGGACACTTTTCTGCTTCCTGTATGTGTTTGCTTTCTTTATTGCAGACGAAGTGTTTGTCAAATAACAGACATTAACAAGTTTCAAAAGAAGCACTTTTAATTCAATACTTTCTGTAGGGCTTAATTCAGTGCCTATATGTACAAGAAAAAAGTGAAACATAAGCCAATACCATTTAAATATAGGTTAGGTGGGGTCTATATTTTAATTTTGACATTCCCAATATAACATTAAAATCACATGAAAAGATCACACAAGAGTTTTTTCTGTGAAGAAAATGCAGAACTGAAGCTGTCAGAATAAACATAATTCATTGTGTTCATCGAATGTCATTGTTGTTACCGGTGAGTCTGACCATGGCGTCAGCGCTGTCTCAAGTAGAAATTGCAAATCAACATGCATGAATTTCACACCTAATGACTTTTTTCAAACCGGTTGCTCATCCTCAATTGGTTGTTGTTGTTAGTCCCACCCCCAATCTCACGCCACTGGTAAAACTAGTGTAACAATGTCGGGCTGGTATTGTTTGTGTAAAGGAAGGGAATATAGGAATGGTTTAAAGTTTTCTTTTAATATTAAGATGAAATAGACAAATGTTTTTTAACTTAAAAAATGAAACATTTCAGCTTTAAATCAGATCATTTAGAAAGGCAGCTAAATGCCTGTTTACCTCTGCTTCTTACAGCAATTGCTCACCATTTTGTATTTTGTGCACATGTGTCTGCATTTGTGAGATAGAGGGGAAAAAGCAATTTAACAATGTGTTGTTTGTCAGCCCTCCTGAAAATGAAATGAACTCTAATCCTTTTTTCTTCTCGCTTTTTCTTCCTTCCTCTCTTCAATCCTGTCTCTATCACTGCCTTCCTCTTCCTTGCCTCTTTGTGTCTCTTCCTTTCTCTCCCTCAAAGGATCCTGCTGACAGTAGTGGTGATATTCCGGATCCTGATCGTGGGTATAGTGGGAGAGAAGGTGTATGAGGACGAACAGATAATGTTTATTTGTAACACGCTGCAGCCAGGTTGCAACCAGGCCTGCTACGATAAAGCCTTCCCCATCTCCCATATCCGTTACTGGGTTTTCCAGATCATCTTGGTGTGTACGCCTAGTCTTTGTTTTATCACTTACTCAGTGCACCAGTCTGCCAAGCACAAAGATCGCAGTTACACCCTCCTGCACGGCCCTTACATCGACCACGGACATGGACAAAACCGCAAGCTCCGCAACATCAACGGAATCCTGGTGCACCCGGAAAGTAAAGACGAACGCGACTGTCTGGATTTGAAAGACATCCCTAACATTCCGCAGGGGGTCACGTACTCCAAAAGTGCCAAGATTCGTCAACAGGAGGGCATCTCCCGTTTCTACGTCATACAGGTGGTGTTCCGGAATGTTCTGGAAATTGGCTTTCTTGCCGGCCAGTACTTCCTGTACGGATTCAATGTTCCCGCCATGTTTGAGTGCGATCGCTATCCCTGCGTGAAGGAGGTTGAATGCTACGTGTCACGTCCCACAGAGAAGACAGTTTTCCTGGTGTTTATGTTCGCTGTTAGCGGGATCTGCGTGGTCCTAAACTTGGCCGAGCTCAACCATCTGGGCTGGCGGAAGATTAAGGCGCGATCCGTGGCGTCCAGGCTCGCAGAAAGTCCATTTGTGAGATCCGGAAAAAGGATGTGTCCCACCTCTCATCTGTGCCCAACCTGGGCCGCACCCAGTCTAGCGAATCGGCCTATGTCTGACAGCGAATAGGGGAGGGGCTTAGACGAGGTTGGGTGTGGCTTATGAGGCGACGGCCACGCCCTGTGCTGCATACTTGACACTGCTAATTTTATGCATAGATCGGACAGGGTGAGAGAGGGGTAGGGTAAAAATAAAAAAGCAAATTCTAAATTTTATGGAGAATAAAACTGCTTTTTCAGACTCTAATGATGAATGCTGGGGAACAGAACAAGGGCTCATACTTGGTACACAAACAAATTTACACCGCAAACACGCGCAACCAACACACCGCGCACACACACCCACACACAAACACACACACACACACACACACACACACACACACACACACACACACACACACACACACACACACACACACACACACACACACACACACACACACACACACACACACACACACACACTGATATACCTGAGCCCCGCTGAACAACAAAAGTCTTCCAACAGAAAAAGAGAAATTTAAGAAACAAAATTTAATTGCTTGCTGTCAAAAGAGGTGAGGGATAAAGCAAGAGGACTGCTCAGCATGTGACTCAGAAGCATTGTAAAATATGAACAATTTTCTCCAGGGTCAACACTGAGACATCCCTCATGTTTTTGAACAGCCAGAAAGAGAAAAAAGGAGGACAAACAAAAGAGTATAAAAATGTACCTCAGCACAGACTCCTCTATGCCTCTCCCCCACTTGCTTTCTTTCATTTCATTTCTTTCTTTCTGCATAGTTTTATAGATATAGCTATTAAGTATACAAGGCAAGAAGAGAAAACGAACATTCATCTTCTGATAAGCCACCCCCAGGTTTGCTGGGAGCTAAAAGAGACGCAAAAATCAACATTGACACACCACAGTTCATACAATACCACCATATTTCACCAACCCCCAAATCATTACTGTACATATCTTAGAATACTGATATCGCAACATCCATGTATTAACACATTGAAGTGAAGCTTTTGCCATTATTTAAAAGGAATTGATTGCCAAAAAGAAAAAAGAAGAAAAAGAAAAAAAACACGAAAGAAAAAAAACAATAATTGTGTTATTTATCTGCATTTGTTCTGCAATGGACAGGAAAAATTGTGATTTTATACTATGGGCATTTCACTTTGTCATGGGCAGACAAAGGCATGTTACGATGCATCATTAGAATGGCTAGATAGTGTTACAAGCTGTGTATAGAAACAGACTGTTTCTTTTTTGCACCCAGTATTTTTGAGGTGTATTCTGAAGCATGCGGGAGGAGATCTATAGCTCTATGGGAATGACCGAGAGAGTCTATACTGAGTACGGCTCCAATGCAGCAATAATAATAATTATATATATATAAATTATAAATAAATATATGTCATAAAAATAAATGAATAAACTATTTAAAAAATTAATGAAATATAGTAGCATAAAGAGTTCTCCTTTACTTGTTTGTGTGTGGATATACATGAATTTCCATCCAAGTGGGCATGTTGCTGGAGGGTTTTTATCCAGACTGCAATCACTGCAGGGATGAAGGCAGTGAAAGCATAAATCACAGACTCTCTCAAACCAATACACAGCACTGCTCACCTGCAGATGTTCTCTGAACCACAGAGAGGAAGTGTGTGTGTGTGGTGTGTGTGTGTGTGTGTGTGTGTGTGTGTGTGTGTTGTGAGTTGGTTATGTGTGTGTTGGTTACCTTGACCAGTTGGAAAATCATCACACTAAATAGGCTGATTACTGGTAACACTTTATTTTAAGTGCTATTAATAAGCTATATAATTAACAGTTAATAAGACACTTATAAGACCTTATAAATGCATATAAGCATTAACTACTTCATATAACTTCTGAGGACGCTTTGTTTCACTTTCCCGCTGTACTCAATCGTGCCGCCGACGAGCCTCACGACAGTTACAGCCAGGGTGAGTGTAGACTCCATCCCCTGGGGTCCAGCTGGGTCATGACCCTCCGGGCCGTCAGTTGCCTCTCGGGTTCGTCTTGTGCTTTAATTAACCCTTATATGAAGTAGTTAATGCTTATATGCATCTTATATGCATCTTATAAGGTCTTATAAGTGTCTTATTAACTGTTAATTACTGCTTATTAATAGCACCTTAAAATAAAGTGTTACCCGTGTTTTTTTTTTATCAACTACCCACAATACTTGAAGGACCCTCTTCTGTCACCCATCTTTGTTGCGAGAAAGAGCAGAAACACATGACCAAACAGTCAAAATGTCAAAAACTAATTTTTCTATCAGCTCAATGTGCATTTTGACATGAGAAAACCCACCTCAGAGTTTATGCACATATCTAGCTTTTTCATTTAGGATTTCTTAATTTTGATTGTTGGATAGAAACCTGAGTGTTAGCCAAACGATGATCTTGAATCATTAGTCGTAAAGAGAGTAGCTGCTAAATTAAGACATTAGAAATTAAATGAAAATGAGTGTAGTATATAATGGTTGCTAACTAATGTGGAATGAGTCAGAGCTGTTAAACAAGCTAAGTATAGCTCCTATTGTATGTGCTGCTAGGATCTCTATTCATACATGGAATACAAATGATCCTGCACTCCAACTATGTTTTATTCAGGATCATTGCTGTCCTCAAAGTTATTTCAATTTTAAATCATTAATACCGTTAAAGTAATGTTTGGAAATAGGTCTTCTATCATATTTATATTTTTTCCTTTTAGGTGATCATATTCTCAGAATTCTAATGAAATGAAATTAAAATCTGAAGGCTAATATAGATAGATATAGGTAAGTACCTATATTTGTTTCTTTTGTATCTTTTCTCATATCATTTGATCATTATTGACGTCCACCAAAAGCTAAGGCTCCTCCGGTCATATTATACACACACACACACACACACAAAAAACACACACACTTTCGGTATCTTCGGATCCCCACACTATACTGTACAAACTGTATTTTCTTTCCTCTACACTAAACCTACCCATCACATAAAACTTTCTGCTTTTACATTTTCAATTAGCATCCTTTAGTATGTTTATTAATCCATTTCCCTTGTGGGGACCGCTGACTCCCCAATCTAGGTGATCTTCACATTTGGTCCTCACAACTTAGGTTAAAGAAGTACAGGTGTAAACAGGGTATGTCCACTTTAGACCACTTCCATAAGGTAGGCCTAGTTGAAAATGCATTCGACCAGATTGCTATATGCTACGTTCAGACTGTCAGTCCAAATCACATGAAATACAATTTTTACAAATCCGTTTCGAGCCATATTCATATGTGGTTTGAAATTCTATTCAAATCTCATTGAACGGATTTTGCGTGGTTTAAGTGACTTTCTCACTCCACGTAAGACGTTGCTATAGAAAACCATTCTAAAAGTCGCTGCAGAAACAAGGTTATGTTTTTGCAAAGTGCTGGACGAGCAGAAAATGACAATATAGCCTAATGGAGACATGGTTTGAACCCGGCAGGGACAACAGTACGGAATAAAGCCGCTCATACCAGCCTCCTACAGTTCTGCTGCTGCCTCAGAAGACACAGCGCGGCGGCTACACATTGTCATGTTGTAAATAAGACATCATCTGTATTGCAAACCGCTCCATGTTGAGGTTGTTGTTGTTATTTTTGCCTTATGCCTACCAACAACGTCACCGCCATAGAAACCAATGCAGATGTTTTGGAAAACAAAAAAGCTGCATGGACACACAAATCGGATCTGAACAGTTGCGAAAGATGGATTACAATACCAGCAACACGTTCTTATGCTGCCTTCACGTGCAATTTGGAAATTTCCTACTTCACTTCTAAAGTCGTGATTACGAGCTTGTTGCATTCAAAATTTGACTTGGGTGTCAATGTCCATTTTTTTTTAACTAGAAAACTAGTATTTACGGTAGCGCCCATATGTGACGAGTTGGGAGTGAAAACGTGTTGATACCAGGTGTAAACGGGTATGCGTGTCCCTTGTCTACTTGTGATCCGATCGATCAAAACGCAGCTTAATTCCATAATGTTCATTTCAACATTATTTATTGAGCTGTTTTCCTCATTTGGTCCCCACAATAGACAAAACCTGAATCAAACACATATTCTAACAGAATCCATTTAATAGATCCATTTGTAACTGTAAAAATGGATCTAAATGAAAATAGTTAAATTCATTTCAAGCTGTGTTTTCTTAGTATAAAATCTACTTTGCATCAAATTTTTGGTGACTAACCCTTACCAAGAAATGCATGCAACTGTGAGCACCAAGTTGTGCTAAGTAACACTTAGAGTTTCAATAATACCAGAAACATATATTATTTACACTACAACAGCGATACTGCAATCACATCCTCCTGTACACACCAAATGACTCAGCATTAAAAATTAACTCCTATTGAGACTGAGAGAGTGAAAGAGTAAGGCGTGTGCTGCTGTAAATGACATGGAGAGAGTGCATTTGCCTGCTAAACAAGTGAGAATAAAAGATACACAGCAAAACATGAACCTATCTGACCATTGATCCTGCTGACCTTTGACATTGAAGCAAAATCTATTTTGGTCTTTAACTGAAATCAGTCAAGCAACAGTAAGCAGAAGGAGCAATGGAGACTTGATCATCAATGTCATTTTGCTTTGGGATTTCCTCTTTAATTATAATACAATATATTATGAACCAGTGATAATTCATTTTAATAATAATATAGTTATAAGAGAGAGTTGAGTATTTAACAAATATTAAATGTTAACAACAACAACAATAATAATATAACATTGTTCATTAGATGATATACAAATAACTAAACATTGGGAAAGAGTTTCTCTCATGTCAATATGATGATTTATTTAGCCAGTTTGGCTTTAACTGTAATGAAATTATTCTAAAAAAAATCGATAAATGAAAACATCATTGCACTGACAACCACAGTAAAATGAGAAATCAATATATTGAAATCGATAAGTATATTTATACTTATACGTAAGAGTACAAACACAAACACACATACAATGCAGTCTTTTCCACATTTAGATGATTCAAAAGATTAAAAAGAATTTCTTTCTAAGTGATCCGAGAAGAGGGTATTCGCCAGAGAGAGAGAGAGAGAGAGAGAGAAGAGAGAGAGAGAGAGAGAGAGAGAGAGAGAGAGAGAGAGAGAGAGAGAGAGAGAGAGAAGAGAGAGAGAGAGAGAGAGAGAGAGAGAGAGGGGGAAAGAAAAGAAAGGGAATCAGAAAGAATCACATCAGAGGAAGAAAGCAGACCTAAGTACTCACAGCTAATCTGCTGCCTTCAACTCCCAGACAAAACCACACAGTCATGCATACACACACTAGCGCTTAACACACTGTCACTTCAGTTTCACAGGTACAGTGCTTTAAGTAATCTAGACTTCTCATAATTTCCCCTCTGACTGCCAGTGTCCTCTTGATATGGTTTCCTGAATCTCAGTCTGAAGTATAAGCACAATCCATTTCTACCACACACACTAGAACCTCTAGTATGTGCAAACACCAGAAATATTTATTCTCTGGTAAAAGAACAACAGAGTGATGAAAGTGTGTTCAGGCTGGTGTATAATAGCGAACAGCATCAAATATTTACCAAGAGTGGCAGAGACTCAGCTCAGCTGTACTTGAGCAGCAGAACCAGACGTTACGTTCCTTACATGACTCATGTGGATGATAAAGAGAGAACTGGAGAGAGATTGACTTAGAGAGAGATGACAGAGAGAGACAATAAAGATGCCTGACATTCAGAAAGGGATCTTGAGGCGAAGACTACCACATACATCCATCAACAATACACACACACACACACACACACACACACACACGCTCGCGCAAACACCACATACATATTCATTTAGAAACCCCATTACATCAAAATGAAAGTCTTTATCATCTAGAAGTTACTGTTATAGTATGCAATGAAAGCCTAATTTACAATTAAATAAGTGATGAGGCCCATCGAGACTGATTCATTAGCCACTATGTAAATGCAGTAACTGGTCAAATTATTTGTACTACAAACCAGTGTGTTTATGATTATAATAATAAATACAAATTATACCAGTTTGTAACATCAAGCAGCATTTGTATGGATAAAATAACTGGCTGACTCTGGAAGCCTTGGACATTCAAGTCTAAAATTTGGCGCCTGGTCTTATGTGAAAATAAGGTGACTAAAGTGGCTTAGCTGTTCAGTGCTAGATTGATTTATCAATGGTGCCGAATAACCTGCACATGGACAGGCCATCAAGATGCCCTATTGGCAGGTGTAACTGCAAACAAACATAAACTGAGCAAGGCCACTGCAAGGTAACACAAGGAGAGTTTCTAGCATGAGTTCGCAGTGCTGTGATTGGTCAGTTTTTGAAGAGTGGACTAGTCATGTCAAGTGGATACTAGTCATGTTTAGCTCATTTTCAGTCTTAATTAGGTCACTTCTAATCTCAGGGGACCTTTGTTATAATCAACGTGTCAGAAAAAGAGTTAATATTAGCTTCTATTGAGGACTGAAGGGTTCATAAAGGTTAGCATAAAATTAGTATGTGAAGGTACAACCCGATCTCACGACCAATTCGTATGAATTTGTACGAGTGGCTAATTCGTAACAATTCATACGACCTGACTCGTACGAATTGTCGAATTGTAGGATTTCTGCTAAATCGTACATATTTTACGAATTCCAAATTCGTATGAATTCATACGAATGACCTACCCCTGACCCCGCCCCTAAACCTACCCATCACGTTGGTTTAGACAAATCGTACGAATCCATACGAGTGAGGTCGTATGAATTCGTACGAATTAGCCACCTTTTAATCATTCGTACAAATTCGTACGAATTGGTCGTGAGATAGCGTTGGAAGGTACTGCAGTTGGTTAGCGGAGAAGATATAACATACAGTGTATATAAGTTTCATGAAATTTCTGATGATTTAAATCAACTATTTGGTTAAAGTTTATTTTGATATAGTCACTTTAGACATTCTACTATCAATAGTAACTTTACAATTACATGGCACTAACTCTCATTAGAGTTTTAGTAGACTGTTCTGTTAGTAGAATAAGATGAGCTGTAGTTATTATTAGACAGACAGTCTACTAATACTCCTAGATGGTAGTTGACATGTAGTTGCTAATAGTCAGAATGTCCATACAAAATGATACCAACTGTTTTAATGAACATTAAGATAAATTAAAGTCTCATTAAGGTCCTAGGGGTAGCAAATAAAAGGGGGCAAAATCTAACAAATGCAAATCCTGGGTATGGAATAGATCAAATGAATGAATTTTACAAAGATTTGTGTGAACTTATGTGGTTCGCAAATAGGGAATAGGTGTGTTTTTTTTATGTATTATGAGTTGTGAGTTACAATTACAAATGCGAGTTAAAATATTTATTAAGGTTAGAAATAAAAGCACATATAAAAGGTAAAAATGGCCCTGGAAAGTTATTTTCTGTCACTGCTGTGAACTGACCACAGCGCAGAAAATGAAGAATATGAAAAGTTTCAGTGTTTGCTGTCCACGACCAGCCTAAATCATCCAAGGTACCAGCACAAAAACATACTAAGCAAAATATCATTATCAACAAAGAAAATATCAAGATATATATTTTTGCCAATATCACACACTCCTATAGGCAGCAAATATCACTGGCTCAGTATCAAAACAATTGAAGTCAATATAACATGTCAAATATATAGATTTGGATATATGGACAAATATATGTTTGTAGAAAGCAAAGCAAGGAAGAAACGAGAGAGAGAGCTCAAGATGGCGACGTCTTGTGAAAAAGAGAACGGGAGCAGTCAGGTATAACAGCAGCTGGAATAGAGTTACATAATGCATATACAAGCTCACCTTATCTCACACAGATTATTATGAGCTTTGCACGTTTACTAAACATTAGCCATATAAAGCAGCAAATGCAGCTTTTGTACAAAATAATATTCGACTGGAAAGCAACATATGTGATGAGTGTTTGATCGATGTTTGTGTTTGATTTGATAAAACAACATTCCTGTTTTCCTGAATAGAGGGTGTTTATCAAAATGAACTTGTCGGGTCTCCTCTGCAGTGCTGTGATGGACTCTGACTGTGTGGGCTGAGCTCTACCTCTCTTTCCTCTCAACATTCACAAGCTAGCACATTGTTCCAAGTCCAGAGGCGTTTTATAGTGTAAACAAACCAAGCCGTTTAAAATATTCTTCTTAAACACCATAAAACTTCACTCCAGGCAAGGGGTCCTTTTGTGCAGTCTATTTATACAATTCTCTTTAGTTTATTTAGTTTTTTTTTACAAGTGTTCTTTTATGTGGGAATATTGATATAGCGCAGTGCAGCACTCTGCAGTGCTGGTTCAGAGTTAATACATTACTGAGTGTTACTGAGATTAGGAGCCTCTTATAGTCTGGGTGTAAAGCGGTGTGTGTGTGTGTGTCTGTGTGTCTTGAGGAATGATCGGAGAAAAGTGCAGTGGCAGCAGATCTGGTGTGCAGCTCAGCGTTCACCATCAGCCCCCGTCAAAGCTCAACCCCACCCCTGGAGAGGGATTCTCCTTCAGAGCCTCGCTTCCATTTTAATAATCGGCATGTTCATCCTGAGCAAATTTGAACAGTACAGGATAATACCTGAACTGTCCCGTCTCTCTCTCTCTCTCTCTCTCTCTCTCTCTCTCTCTCTCTCCTCTCTCTCTCTCTCTCTCTCTCTCTCTCTCTCTCTCTCTCTCTCTCCACCCATCCAATATACACAGAGATAATATGTAGATTTTCTTTGATTGTTAGGGTTGTTGATTGATAAAAAGCACAAATTAATTTAACTGTTTTTTGTAATTAATTGCAAAACCTAACATTACAATTTGTAATCATACATTTATGAATTTATAATATTTATTGAATATCTAAATTAATGTGGAAACAACATAAACAGTATTTTAAATATCTGTTTTAATTGCAAATGTATATATTTCTTTTACAACGTACTGTGAATGAAGGCCTGTATCAGTGATACCAATACTGATACCTATATATGTATATAATTTATCTGATGATAAAATTAATTATTGCAAGTATATTGAAAGCCAGGCCTATATTTTGTTTATCAGATGTTTTTATTTATAATTTATTAACTACTTTTAATATAAGTGAACAATATGAACTTAAACCCTTTATAATATATAAATTCTATACACACACGCATGCACATGTAAGACATGAAAGATTAAAGTGTATAAGTATAATACAATTTATATATTCTGTATATACTTATTTTATATTTGTTCAATCTTATTTTATAATATAATTTTAATAAATATAATAATATAATTGTATATTTATATTACACTTCTCTCATATTCATGTCGCACACAGCCCCATACTGAGATCAATAGGTGGTCTCTGTAAGGCCGCATAAATTAATTGCAGGGCTAATCGTATTTCCTAATTGCTCTTGACAGAGACTGCAAACATCCATCACAGTACAGACCACAGCACAAAGGACGTCACAGTAAACAGAGCAAAGCACAGCTTACAGTAGGTATAGGAGACACAGGCAATGAGCGATTGACAGAGCAGTAGAGCGCAGCGAGGTGCAGGGGAACAAGTTAGAATAAGTCAAAGTAAAAACATGCCCATCATGCCTCTCCGTCTCTACTTTTTATCATATACTCCCTCTCGTCTTGAGATCAGAGGCATATAGAGTCTGTCCTGCTGAAAAAACTGCAATGCAGATACACTGAGACTGAGGCAGAGAGAGAGAGAGAGAGAGAGAGAGAGAGAGAGAGAGAGAGAGAGAGAGAGAGAGAGAGAGAGAGAGGGCGGGGGGGGGGGGGGGGGGGGGTAGGCAAACTTAAACTCTGTCAGCAATCCCCTCAAATTCCATCAAAATCCCATTCAGCCCAGCACCTTTTAGGATCCTTGCATGCCGACGCACACGTCTGTTTTACTTTCATGAGAGTTTCTACTGACTTACATTTATACTGCAGCTAATGATATTTTTTATTCCTTAATCCTGCCCTTAAACCTCACAGAAACCTTCTGCATTTTCTATTAATCACTATTTACTGTGTTTATTACGCCATTTTCATAATGGAGACCATTGGCTACTCTCAATGCAAGTGATTTTAGGTTACTATTTATGCAGGGAAATTAATTCCTCATAATGTACACAAAACAGAGAGAGTGAGAGAGAGAGAGAGAGAGAGAGAGAGAGAGAGAGAGAGAGAGAGAGAGAGAGAGAGAGAGAGAGAGAGAGAGAGAGAGAGAGAGAGAGAGAGAGAGAGAGAGAGAGCGCTTTGAAACACCTTTTATTATATCCATGCAATGACTCTTTCTTTCATCACTCTCTTCATTTAGCTTTATAGTCACTCTGAATCATCCTTCCCTCAATCTACAGTGGCACTTATGATTAAGACGTTAACATGGGCAAAAAAAGTGTCCTTGCCTTGAACCATATTACCATTTTTTGTGCAGTTTCTGGTGTGGAACCTGCACACTTTCAAACAGTCACACTGTTACACTTTAAACATTAACATAAACTGATTCTTAAAAATATAGCCTATATATATATATATATATATATATATATATATATATATATATATATATATATATATATATATATATATATATATTATATATATATATATATAAATCCTTAATAAAAACGAAATAGAGCATAATAAACGTGAACAATGACATCATCCTGTCATTGGTGAGGATTAATTCTTTTGTTTACCAGAGAGAGCAGCACAAATATGAAAATAAGAAGATACACTGCCACCTGGTGTCCGATATGTTTAAAATACAATTTTTTATAGCTCTCAAGTAAAAGGCAAGTACAGAAAATTGAAAAAGGCAAATCTAGATAGTGGAGGCAGGGGAGTGTTGTAAGACAAGATGAGTTGTAACACCATCAGTTTAACTAATTAGTGTTAGAAAGTTAGCTACAGTGATGACCGCATCCTTCTGAGATGACAGCAGAAGTTTTAAGACTGTGTGTAAAATATAAATGATTTACAGTATAAAAAGCTACTCATCTAAGCTACATGTTAAAATATGACTGAACTGACCATGAGGGTTGTTAATATATATAAAAAATATATAAATAGGCCTATCAATATACATATAAAAATATAAATTTAAAATAGATATTAAAGTCATGATAATAAAATAAAGTCATGAACAATGTGTTTAAACCAGTTTCAGTTGTTGAAGAACATTTCAAAGTGTTTAAATTCAGTTTTTGACTGTTTTCATGTCAGACAAAAGTGTACCAACCTACCTATACTTGAAATTAGCAGTTTTTACCAGTATTTGAGAGAGATCTACAAACCTTTTCACTCTGCCAAAAGGATCAATTTAGTTCCTCTGAATGATGCATTATAATGCTTACTGTTATTAGCCTACCTTGTCAATTCATAATAAAAAAGCCATGTTTGCAGTTGTGCCATCCTGACATTTGAGAATATACAAAGGTTTTTTAAGTAGCCTATATCAAGAACTTTAAAACTACTGATATTCATAAAATGTGTTTATATGAAAGGTTTCAACCCTAAAATGATGCCATAGTATTTTGTTTTTAACTTTTTATTAGAAAGACACCATTTTAAATTGTCTTAGGTATTTTTTCCGGACAGTTGCACCACCTGACATTTTGGGGGTTTAAGATTCCAAAACATTAAATAATATCTATTAATTAAATGTACTAAAAATTAATTCTATCTAAATGGGCTAGGTTTTATGGAATAAAGTGATGTACTTTATCAAATTATTTTTAAAGGAAATAATGCACTTGGACACACAAATATGCACGTCATGTCACTGACCCATATATTAGCCATATTCCCAATTTTATTTGAATTATAGTGCTACATATGGCTGTTTAATTTTTTTTATTTAAATGCTTAAAATGTGGGGTGGTGATATTAATTCAATAACCACAACATTTTATGTCCGTGTTACAACAATTTACAGTTTACTACTGTAATTTTGTAGCAGACAAAAATGGCGTTAATTTTCTGCTGTTCCTATTGTAGGCTATAGTCTCTAGGCTATGTATGTTATATTATTAATCTAACACACCCAAGCAGCATATTAAATTGCAATACAAAACAAACAATTAAAAGCTCAAATTGCCACGCCGTTTCTTTGCCTTGCTTTATTGACAGTTCAAGTTAATAACCACTTGAAATTCCCCTAACAAACGCAACGCGGTGAAACCATAGGGGTGAAACTACGAGTAACTCCCAAAGAAACGAATGTAGGCTAATTGACAGTTAATTTTGTGTGTGCTACGCATGCGCGCCATGAGCCCTACGCATGCGCACTTCCCCATGGTGTCTGGTTACGAGAGAGGATTTGGGAATTCCCCAGGAAAACACCTACGCAGACACACGGCCTTTTCTGGACAAACTGGACAACAGTAAGCCGCTCACAAGGTGAGCACTCTGTTGTTTTATAATGCTCCGGACATGGAGGGAATCTGAGGCTCGTGCGACAGCGCTTGCCGCTGTTGTTTGGGAATTTGTCCAGAAAGAGCTCATCTTGTTCCCCTAAAAACAATCCATCTGGATAAAAGCGAAAACGGCGCAAGCAGATAGCTAGCTGTTGGTCAAGAAAAGCAGTTTCTCTTATTACAGCGGACACAATTTAAACGGATGATTCATATACAAATGGAGGGGACGCAAGATATTCACGGTGAATCCCGAAGACAGAATGCACGGCCTGGACCGAGCTACACTATGGAGAAACAGGGCGCCGTGGACGCTGTCTCGGAGGACTGGTGTGACAGCGGGCTAGACTCCTTTAGCGGGGTCGGATTTGAGGGTCCCTACGGCACTTACACAGAGGCCGAGCAGATGTGGGCACCTGATCGATCTATGTCTGACATACCTGACATCCCACCTTCGGACGAGTCCGACAACAGGGGCACCATGGACTGCGTGTCGATTGGCGGCGGAGAGAGGCTCGATTCTGCCATCGGGGACTCGATTAATGAGGATGCGGTGGTGGGGTGTCTCTCCGACGGGATCGGCACCATGATCCTAAGCGAGCCCGCAGTTACAGACTCGGTCTCGGACACTGAGGAGGGTCGGCAGCGGAGAGAACAACTCTTCAACACGCTCAACTTTCTGTCAGAGGACGGTGACACGTAAGTCTTTGTTGTTTTCTTTTGCCTGTACATTTGTCTGTTTAGAAGGCCATTGGATTTAGACTGTATATTATCTTTTTTGTCTCTCAGGGTACTTCATTTGGCGCTGATTCATGAGCAGTGGGGTGTTGTTCAATGCCTGCTTGAAGAAATTGTGGTGGACAAGACCTGGACTCCTTACCTGCACATCCAAAATGACCTGGGCCAGGTAAACGCACAACAGTGTTGCCAGATCTAGAAACAAGCAACTTGATATGACAGGGCAGCACCTATGGATCAAGAAGAATTGCTTTACTTCCAATGATCTCATTTATTGTTTCATAAAATATTACATATTAAATTAAGTTAAATTGCATTTTGCTGTCAAAGTCACCACTAAATCATACTTGACCATTCTTATTTTTTATTAAATATAAATTATTTGTCCATCCACTGTATTTTTTATTCTTAGTCATTTAAAAAACATCAACTTCCTCGCCCCATCACAAAAATATTTCTTCTCCGATGACTTGCTGTGATGCTATGAGGGCAGGACAATAATCCCTCCCTTTCAGCAACCTGGCACTCACGTCACCAGATCACAGCAATTAGCAAATGACAACGATCCGGTCAATTCTCGATGGACAAAATAAAGTCCAGCCCTAATTTTTTTCCAATTTTCATGAAGCCTCAGATATGTGTCACAATAAGAAAAGAAAATTCTCTCACTTAAAACTAAAATTTTCTCATTCATATGCGCCTATTGGGAAACGGAAACCAAGCACTAGCAAGCCAAACTAAATGATTGTTCTCTGGAAATAATGCAAACCACAACTGAACTTTTTTTTTTTTTTCCTGAAACGTAGCTGCCCGGAGCCGTTGCAAATATGGTTGCTGAGTGAACAGACTTTTCTTGAAAGAGACTTTGCTTATTGTAAAGCAGAAAGTACACACGTACGTGAGCAAAGTATGTGTACAAAAAAGTGGTACTCCTTTCGCTTACCTTTCACTACCTTTCGCAAAGTGCTTTCGCTTAAAAAAACGGTACTCTTTTGATGACGAAATACACGTCACGCGCACTGTACGCTGACCCTTACGCACACGTAAAAAGTGAAGTATAATTTGGCCTTAAGTGTACATTGCAATTACTGATGTGCAACCAATGTCATTTTTCCACCCTCTTCGCTCAGACCGCTCTACATTTAGCAGTCATAGTAGACCGGAGCGAGTGTGTTCGGGCACTGTTGTGGAGTGGAGCCAGTGCGGAGATCCAAGAGAGAGGAGGCAACACACCTTTACACCTGGCTGTCCGAGAGCTTCGCACAGAGTGTGTGAGAGAGCTCACCAGCTGCCCACGGACCCCACCTGAGCACCTCAGCATCACCAATTATTCAGGTACACTACAAACTCAAGCAAACACATTTTGACTGATTCATTTTTAATCTCATTTATTTGATCAGGATACATCTCTGTCTTTTCCATCCATACTATCCCTTTATCTGTCCATCTGTCTCTTTAAGGTGTGAGTGCACTGCACCTGGCTGTACATAGGGGCAATTGTGATATCATCAAAATGCTGCTGGAGGCAGGAGCAGATGCCAATCAACGAGTAAGAAATTATAAACAAAAAAATATATTTTATAAAAGATCTTATTAATTTTCTTTTCGAGTATATTTTAGTGTTCAATCATTAACTCTGGCTTTGTAGGATTTGGGGTCAGGTCGGTCTCCATTGCACTGGGCAGTGGAAGGTCAAAGGTCAGCGGTAGTGGATTTGTTATTGAGCGCTGGCGCATTGGTGAATCAGCGCTCGTATGCAGGCCACACCCCGTACTACTGTGCTCTTTACAGACCCAACAAAGAGGTGCAGGCCCTACTTAGTGCCCATGGGGCCACATACATACAGGGTGATGAGGAAGAGGAGGAGTACAGAGAGAGTGAAGAGGTTAGAGCCAAATCCACACACATTTACTAACAATGCTTAAAAGTATGTTTCTGTACTTACCATTTCTCTATCTGTCACAGGAGGAGTTTGATGATGTCATCATTAATGGACAGCGGGTGCTGTAGCTGTAAAAAACATGGACACTACTCTGCCATTAGACCCTTTGAAATCCAGCTGAACAATTGTGGCATCTGAGTGTATTTGGTGGAGGCTATTATGTGTGTCTGTGTGTATATTTTGTTTTAAGGTACAGTATGATGTCAGTATGCTGCTTCTGGTTCAATGGAATACATAGCTAGATTCTGTTAGTCATGGAGGACCATAGTTATTTAAGCCTGACATCACGCAAAGCCTTTTCAAAGCTAAAACAATAGAGGCAGCTTTTTATTTAGTAAAACCTCTCACTGGCTCATCTTGTGTGTGGCCTAAAATGGTATTTACCTAAAGATGAATATTCTGTCATCATTTACTCATCTTCATGTTGTTTCAAACCTGTATGAGTTTCTCTCTTCTGGGGGGATTGTTAGACAAATGTGGGGTTTTTTTGTGCACACAGAACATGACAATGGAGTCCAATGTTGTTTGGACAAAATATTTATCAAATATTTAGGTAAAATCTCTTCTTTTGTGTTCCACAGAAGAAATAAAGTCATACAGGTTTGGAACGACATGAGGATGAGTAAATTATGTAATTTTAGGGTGAACTATCGCTTTAAGAACCAAATTCCCTGGATGATATCAGACACCTTAGGTTGCTTGCCACGCAAGCAGCATGGCTGTGATACTCCCACTAGTGGGCACAACATGACAATAGTGGCTTGCTTTCTTTATTTTTAAAACTAAATTATTAGCCAGATTTAGCTGCGAAAGTCTTGAAGAGATAATGAATGGTTTCTAATAAACTGGTTTACTTACTATTACTGTTAAACCAACTATTGGCTGTGTTTTTGAGTGGAATGTCACTGTTTTCATGGTGACGTCCCAATTGTCTTGTGTGTTAAGAGTGGATGTTTTTTTTCTTTCTTCACATATAATGGGTTTTAGGGTTGAAATAGGTGACAAGAGGTGGATATCTGAATTCAGAGATGGATAGTAGGTGAGACAGAGAGGATAAACTAAATGGATTAAACAATTACAGACGTTACATAATTCTACAATACAAATGGCAACAAATTCAAAACTTTCGATTGAATGCACAGAAATAGAATTAGAGCTAAATTCTCGATCTAAGGATGTTCATACTCAACTAACCGCTTACAGTTACACACTATCATATTATTTGAACTGAAGCATCTAACAAACATTCCAAATTACATTTAGCGCATGACAACACACTTACTTTTTTGTCTAATTAAAGCATCTTAAAATTTATTTTAAATATAAAATACAGTATAATATAAAAAATATATATGTCTGACATACTGTTTTGTTTTCAATTGTTACAAAAGTGGAGAATGATCTCTATTCACTCACTCACACATGCTATTGGGGCATTATGGTTGTGGACATTTACAGTCACCTGTTTGTAGGCCTATTTCAGATTTTCTGTTTGTTCGGGTGAGCGCGAAAACTTTCTCGATGATTGGTGCCCTCTGTTGGTAATACAGACACTCCTTTGGAAATCAGGGCTCCTGATCGACTGGTACTTGTCCTCTGTGAGTTGACTGTATAATGTTGAGCAGATTAAGTTTGTCCTGTTTTAAATTACAAGGTTAATGATTATTCATTCATTCATTGAGAATATGCCATTCTAGATGTAAAAAGAGAGAGCAGGGAGTAACATTTAGGGATTAATTAAGCAAGTGTAGCCATGTCTTAAACATTGAGAAGTACAGTTGATTTGAGGGGAAGCTGGATTTGCAGGTGAATGTTTCTAATCCATGTATAAACAAACATACTGCAGAGTGATGGATTTGTCCTCTCATCTGTACATAGTTCTGTTTACTTGGTGATGGGTGAAATGACTGAAAAGCTCGTAGAAACCATTCAAATGGACAATAAACAATAATGATAATAAGACTTTTTTATTTGTCTCGTTCACATAATCACTTAAATATACACTTAAATACACACAGATTGCAGAATGTATATTATGTGCGAATGGCTGCAGTTTTTAAAATGACACTTCATTCAAAAGAAATCATCCTTATGGATTAGCCGGCTTTGTTATTTTTAAACATGTCTGCTCTCCTTTTTTATACACACTTGCCCTTTTAAGAAGTAACTTAGAATTAAATTTTTTCATTAAAATGTTTTGGTAATATTTACTGCCACTCAACCAAAAACCACTGGAAAAAAACCCCATTTCTGTTATGTTTTTCAAAATTTTTAAAATTATGATTCTCATTACTGTAATAGACCTTTAGTCAAGGTCGTGCCATATTTTTACAGAAATGAAAATGAGGCTGTGAGGAACAGAAGTGTTCATTATTAACTTAAAGTTAAAAGTAAAGTTTTAGAATCACATTTTTTTTTAAATATAAGAATTAGTATTTGCCATTAGAGTAATAAGAATTGGAGGGTAAAATTCTCCTGAAAATAATGTCACAGTGCTAGGTTCCTAATAGTAGACTTTTACATTATGCAAAACAATAGGCCTTTTCTTAAAATTTAAAATGTGACCAGAAAACGTCTTCATGAGATTCATTTTTTTAAAATGACCCCCCATATCCCACTGCTCAGTGTGGTTTAAATTCAATTTCACTTAAACCCTTTCAAGATTCTGTTTGATTAATCAATTAAGAGCTCAGGGTCAAAGGTAAGCTCAGAACCCTTTAGCGGTATATGTTCGGGAGTTCTTCTCCAGCATGCACAGAGATACAGATGATCCAACACCAAACCCAGCATACAGCGGTTCAGAGAACCTGGCCTGAAATCTATGGATGAGCTCCACTGTCTCAGACACAGTGTAAAAGGATACAGATCCTCCAGCGTAATCCAGGTACACACCAATCCGTGTGGCACGAGCTGCTCCCGGCAGATCTTTATCCATCTTATTGTGCCAGGCGGAGTATCCAGAGTCTGAGCACAGGAGACTCCAGGATTTATCATTGTATCCCAGAAGGCTATTCGAGTTCTTACCTTTACGGCTGATGCTCTTGAAGGCAACTCCAATGGAAAATTCGCCGTTCCACTCTGCCTCCCAGTAATGCCGTAATCCACTGAGCGGCTCCTTGCACAGGATCTGGCAAAACCCATCGAACCGCTCCGGATGATCCGGGTAGAACTGGGTTGTTCGCTTACGGATCACCCGACGATTCCCGTCTGAAAGGACTAGTTCTTTATAGGCGGTGTTGATATCAAATGTAAGTTTACAAGAATCTGTGAAATAATATTGTAGAAAAAATAGACTCCTTCAGCATTTAGAAGAATAAAATGTTATCATCTGTATAAGAGATTAATTAATGTTAATTGTCTATACACTCACATCTGAGGAAATCCAGTCTTGATTTAGGCTCTGGGAATACAGTTCTTATTGGAGCTGAAAAAATAGTATAAAGCTAAGCTAGGGTACATAAATGAGCAGAGTTGTGCTGAAACATATGCTACTTCTTTCCAAATAAACAGAAACGTAGAACCTCTTACCATTCAAACGTCCTCCAGACCTCGGAATAAGGACATAGACTGAAGTGTCACTCACTGAAAAATTAATCATGCAAAAATTAATAGTAGATAAAATATAGCATTTTGTACACTACGATCAAAAGTAGAGTCGATTTTTGTTTAAATAATATTTTATTAATATTGTATATTTTATAAGGATGCATTCAATTGATCGTGAGCAGTGGCGTGCACAGACCTCTTCAGGGGCAGGGGCGGAGGGACCAAAAAGGGCACTAATTTTTTTTTTTTTTTTTTTTTTTAACAGTACCTGCATTTTTATTCTCTTTACAGCCAATTTGTGAGAGGGATGCTTCCTTTGGCTGCATCAGAGAGTTCCCTGATTTTTTTCCTTTTTTTTTTTCCTTGACATTCTAAGAAAATATGTTGATACAATTATTAGAATGCATAACACATCAAATGAAAATAGGGAAATTATGATAATATTACTAAATATTATTTACTTTACCAAACAAAACAGAGAATCAAGAAGGTAATTATGGAAAATTATTTTTTAGTTTTGTTGATGTTGTAAATTTTATGTATGTATTATATCATATGTATGAAAGACACTGTTAGCTATCAAGAATCAGTATCACTTTACAATAAGGTTTCATTAGTTAAATTAGTTAGCATTAGCTAATAATGAACTGCACTTCTACAGCATTTATTAATCTTAGTTAATATTAATTTCAGCATTTACTAAAACATAATTAATAATTAAAAGTTGTTTTTGTTATCATTAGTTAATGCACTGACTGTGACATAATACCAATTAACAGTTGTATTATTAAAGGGATACTCCACTTTTTTTGGAAATAAGCTCATTTTACAACTCCCCCAGAGTTAAAAAGTTGAGTTTTACCGTTTTCGAATCCATTCAGCTGATTTTCTGATATTTAGAAGAATATCAGTAAGCAGACATTCTTCTAAATATCAGAAAATCAGCTGAATGGATTCGAAAACGGTAAAACTCAACTGTTTAACTATGGGGGAGTTGTAAAATGAGCCTATATCCAAAAAAAGTGGAGTGTCCCTTTAACTAAAATACAGGCCTATACAGTAACAAATGTGTTGCTCATGGTTAGTTCATTAGTTCATAAATGAGTAATGAACAAATGAACCTTATTGTAAAGCGTTACTATGAAATCAAAGATATAAGTTCCTTACACGTTGGACATGGACTTAAGATTTCATTTAACTAACGTTAGATGCATTTCCCCTTGCACTTTTATTCCGTGGATAAAAACGAATTACATTATCACTCAGAAATCTCGTCTGATATCGAGTTATACTTTTATTATAGTTAAGACTCGCGTGCTACTCGCGTGCTGACTCGCGTGCTGCTGGAAAAAGCCTCACGATGGCTGTGGATCAGGAGGGACAAACTGTGGGCGAACGCTTCTTGGACACAGGCCGGGAACTGATCACTCCTCCTCCCGGTCGGGTCGCCTGGGTGAGGAGGTCTGAATTTGAAAGACCCGAAACCCCCTATGACCCCAGGTACTATCACTGAGGATGTGTCCAAGAGTGCATGATGCATCACAAGGTGTATGTAACAATCAAGACTCGCGTGCTGCCGCAACTTTTAGAGTAGCATGGTGATGGTAAGATAAATGTAATTATCTGTTACCTGCTGCTCGTGTAGTTTGAAGACTCGCGCGAGCTCTGCTGCGTAGCGCCTACTAGAACCGTTAAATGCGTATGAGGCGCTGCAAAGGAAACGTACTCGGTTACTAACGTAACCTCGGTTCTCTCTAGAGAGGGAACGAGTACTGCGTAATATCTTACGCTATGGGGGAAACACTCTTTCCTCGAGATATTGAAGCCAAAAATTATCCTTAATTTTTTTAATCATGCAAAACGCTTTTGCAGCAGCAAGCAGACAAGGGCGAAACAGCTCGCGCGCCCATTGGCTGCCTCGCTGGAAAAGCTGCAGCCTATCGAGTGAAGGCACTGCGTGACGTAATGACGAATGAAGACGCTTCGCGCTCATTTTCGTCATGTCCCGCCAGTATAGGCGTGGTCTCGCCCTATAAATACCCCTCGATAGCTGTATTTCTCTGATTTTGTACACCGAAGCGAACCAGAGCATAGTTCAAGCACGGCAAGATACGCAGTACTCGTTCCCTCTCTAGAGAGAACCGAGGTTACGTTAGTAACCGAGTACGTTCTCTTACGAGAGTATCTCTCGTACTGCGTAATATCTTACGCTATGGGGACCCCATACAAAACGCCGTGCGGACAGGGATCCTACACCAGAGTCCCGGGGCAAAGCCCGGGGCACATCTAGTGCATAATCACCATAACTCACATAGAGTAGAGGAGGAGAGGCTAGAAGCATCACTCCTTTATAAAGTCCCGTAAGGATACTGACCCGTAAGGGCAACATAGCCGCATTGGCGGCCAATAAGCCCGAAGTTCAGACCGCCAAAAGCTTAGCTTGTAGGGCGGGCACCTCCAGGTTATAGTACTTGATAAATGTCGACGGCGAGGCCCAGCCCGCAGCCGTACAGATATCCTGCAGGGAGACCCAGCTATACCATGCCCACGACGAGGCCACGCCTCTTGTGGAGTGCGCTTTGACACCCAATGGGCACCGCAGGCCCTTGGAAGTGTAAGCCAGCGCTATGGCATCCACTATCCATCTGGATAGGCTCTGTTTTGAGGCGGCGAGTCCCTTAGAACGGCCGCCAAACAAAACGAAAAGCTGCTCGGTCTGCCTGAACCCAGCCGAGCGGGACACATAAGCCCTTAACGCCCTGACAGGGCAAAGGAGACTCGCATCCCTCTCCTCATCGAGAACCGGAAGGGCTGACAGGGAAATCACCTGGGCCCTAAACGGTGTATTGAGGGATTTCGGCACGTAGCCGTGCCTCGGTTTGAGTACGACCTTTGAGTCGTTAGGCCCAAACTCCAGACATGACGCGCTTACAGAAAGCGCCTGCAAGTCCCCTACACTCTTCACTGAAGCGAGAGCCAATAGAAACACCGTCTTAAGGGACAGGTGCCTCATATCCGACAGCTGGATCGGCTCGAACGGGGCGCCTTTCATGGCCTCCAAGACCGTGGAAAGGTCCCAAGCCGGGACTGAAGGGGGCCTGGGAGGATTTAATCTCCGAGCCCCTCGTAGGAAACGCACGACTAAGTCGTTTTTTCCCCAGTGACTGGCCAGACACCGGTTTAGCAAACGTTGCTATGGCCGCCACGTACACTTTGAGCGTGGATGGGGTCCTTCCCTTATCCATCAGCTCCTGAAGGAAGGCAAGCACTTCCTCAACCCCGCAGTCCACGGGTGAAAGGCCACGGGCTCGGCACCACGTAGAGAACACCGACCATTTCGAGGCATAGAGCCGTCTGGTAGACGGAGCTCTAGCCTGTGCGATCGTGTTTAGCACTCCTTCTGGGAGGCTAGCGGGTACCCGTTGATGGCCCATGCGTGCAGGGACCACAGTTCCGGGTGAGGATGCCAAATCGAGCCCTCTGCCTGAGAGAGGAGATCTCTCCTCAACGGTACAGGCCACGGGGCAGTGCTGGTCATTCGCATCAGGACCGGAAACCAAGCCTGGTTCGTCCAGAGCGGAGCCACAAGCAGCACTGGGCATCCATTTTCCCTGATCCGCTCCAACACCTGTGGCAGGAGCGAGACCGGGGGAAAAGCATACAGGGGACCGCTGGGCCAAGTATGGGCCAGCGCGTCCCTGCCCTTTGAGAAGAATACTGGGCAGTGAGCGTTCTCGCGGGACGCGAACAGGTCCACCTGCGCCCTGCCAAACGTTTCCCACAGTAGCTGGACCGTCTGCGGGTGCAGCGACCATTCTCCTGTCAGGACGTTGTCTCTGGACAGCATGTCTGGACCCGTATTCAGGTGCCCAGGCACGTGCGCCGCTTTCAAAGAAAGGAGGTTGCGCTGGGCCCAGACCAAGAGGGGTTCCGTCAGCCTGCAAAGGCATGCGGACCTGAGGCCGCCCTGGCGATTTATGTACGCCACCACTGACTTGTTGTCCGACCGGACCAAGACGTGGTGGCCCCTCACCAGGGACAGAAGCGCCGCAGCGCTTTGTCGACTGCTATCAATTCCAAGCAGTTTATGTGAAGGAGCTTCTCCCGCTCTGACCATAGGCCAGCCAACGGTCTGCCCTCGAGCAGCGCTCCCCACCCCGTGGTGGAGGCGTCCGTAGACACCACTTTCACCCTTGAGGCGGTCCCCAGACTCACACCAGACTGATACCAGCTGGTTACTTTCCAGGGTTCCAGAGCCGAAACGCACCTTTGGTCGACCCTGAGGCGACACCGGCCCGTGGACCATGCCCGGGGCGGGACCCGTGCTTTCAGCCACCACTGCAGTGGGCGCATGCGAAGCAGGCCCAGCTGGAGTGCATGGGATGCTGAGGCCATCAGGCCCAGCATTTTCTGAAACCGTCTGAGCGGGACTATGGAGCCGTGGCGGAAGGATTCCGCGACGCGCTGAATACTTAGTACGCGCTCCGGTGACAGGCGTGCCGTCATGGAAAGCGAGTCTAACACTGTTCCCAGGAAAGAGATTCTCTGGCTGGGACACAGCAGGCTCTTTTCCCAGTTGACCGTCAGGCCCAGTGTCTCGAGATGCTCGAGCATTGTGGCCCTGTGTTCTATGAGCTCTGACCGTGATCGAGCTAGAATCAGCCAATCGTCCAAGTAGTTCATAACTCGCATGCCCTGAAGTCTCAGGGGCGCGAGAGCCGCGTCCATGCACTTCGTAAATGTACGGGGTGCCAAAGACAGGCCGAACGGCAGGACTGTGTATTGATAAGCCTGGCCCTCGAACGCGAATCTCAAGAATCGCCTGTGATGGGACGCTATTTGTATTTAGAAATACGCGTCTTTCAGATCTATCGACATAAACCAGTCCCCTTGGCGCACTTGCGCGAGGATTTTCCTGGTCGTAAGCATCCTGAACTGGCGCTTCACAAGCGCTTTGTTCAGCTGTCTCAGATCTAGAATGGGTCTGAAGCCCCCATCTTTTTTCGGTACCAGAAAATATCTGCTGTATAAGCCCCCTTCGCTCTGAGCCTGAGAAAGGGGCTCTATGGCCCCTTTGCTCAGTAGTTTCGCTATCTCGGCTCGAAGTAGATGAGATACTTCGTTTTTCACCGAGGTCTCGACGGGCGCCGTACAACGGCGTGGACGTCGTGCGAATTGTAGCGAGTAGCCTCTCTTTATAGTGTTCAGCACCCAGTCTGATACCCCGGGTAGCTTCGACCACGCTTCTGCGCGAGTAGCTAGGGTAGGATGCAGACCGGGCTCTGGCCGTGACCTGGCAACGGCTCGAGAGCCCCGGTACCCTGGGAACACGACGCCGTGTTTACAGCGTTCGAGGCGGGGGGCGCGCTGGGCACAGCGGGCAGTCTGGCCGCGCTCATAATCTCTATGGCGGGACGCACAGCGAGAGTGAGCGGGGCGAATCCCGTGGGATTCGGCGTGCTTGCGGGAGGATGTGGGCGCAAACCTACGGGCACATCTACAGCACTGTGCACGCTTTCGGCCGGAGCCGATAAATTGTGTGTTGGTTTCGTTTTTACAGAAACCAAGGGACACGGGGCATGCAGCGTGAGCGGGCATTGTATGGGCGCAATCGCTACATTGTTTGCACAATCGACCTGAGTCAGATTTATGTGTGCTCGCCTCGCACCGTGGCGGGCTGTGTCTGGGTGTGGGAATGGGCACTGGGGCGTGGGCATTCTTACAACACTCATAACACCATCGGCCGTGGCCGGCATACCAGAAAATACACTCTTTATTGGATTTATCTGGGTAGCCATGAAAACGGCTTTTTTGTGCAGGCAAGCGGGCTGAGACACCGGCTGCTTCACTGCTAAATACACTGGCACAGTCACATCGCAAGGAACTGAACGAGCGAATCTTTTCGGTGGGGAGCCGGCCGCAGCGGGATCCGAACACCGTCGCTTTCTTAGAGTGGCTAGGAAAGCTTCGAGGCCTCGGGCTTGAGCTCAATCTTCGGCCGAGGCCCGCGCTGAGCGGGCGGCGTCCAGCAGAGCGAGAGCGCGGTCTCTGATCCCGGGCCTGGCGGCGCTGTGTAGCGGCGGCTGCGGGCGATGCAGGCCGAGGCTGCGAGCTGCGAGCAGACGGCTGCTTAGAGCGACCTGCAGCGGAGCTCGAGCGCTTCGGAAGGAAGTGCTTCATGGCCTGCGAAGTCTTCTGCTCCTCCGAGAATCTGTCCGCGAAATCCTTGACGGCAGATCCGAAGAGGCCCGCAGGGGAAATGGGCGCGTCGAGGAATACAGAGCGCTCAGCTTCCGTCATCTCAGACAGCGTCAACCACAGATGTCTCTCAGCAACGGCGAGAGAGGCCATATTCCGCCCCATGGCCTGAGCAGCGGCTTTAGCGGCGCGTAGAGCAAGGTCCGTAACGCCTCGTAAATCCGCCACATTGATCGCACCCGGGCCTTCCTCGTCCAGTTTAAGGAGAAGGTCGGCCTGGTAGATCTGCAAGATCGCCATCGTATGCAGCGCTGAGACCGCCTGTCCAGCGGCTGTGTAAGCACGCCCGTGCAGCGATGAAGTCACCCGGCAGGCTTTAGAGGGGAGCGTCGTCTGCGCGCGCCGTCCCGCAGAGGGCGGGCAGAGATGCGACGCGACCGCCGCCTTGACAGGAGGAATGGAGAGATATCCTTTATCTCCCGCGCCGGTGACAGAAGAAAAGGCCGCAGAAGTGGAAGTGCGCAGTCTGGCGGAGAACGGGGCGGTCCATGACTTGGCGACTTCGTCGTGGAGCTCAGGGAGGAAGGGGGCGGCCCTAGACTTAGACGGGGCTTCGTCTTTCTTGAGAAAGCGCCCGTCGAGTCTGTTGCGCGGCGGCAAGGCGGGCGCCTCCCACTCGAGGCCGATGCTCTCCACGGCCTGGGTGAGCAGACGCATCAGCTCAGCCTCAATGCCGGGTCTCCTCCCAGAGGGTTGGCTAGACACGTCAGCGGGGGGGAGGTCCACAGAGCTCGCCCAATCCTCGCTATCGGAAGCCACAAGAGAGCATACCTCGGCAGGCTCGTCCAGCTCGGGAGCGGAAGCGGCGGCAGACGGCGGGCGCTGTCCGTCCGGGAGCGACTCAAGTGAAGCCGGCGAAGCAGGCGGGCGAACCGGCGAGCTTTAAACGGGCTGGAGAAGGCTCGGGAGCGCGCTGGGCGCGACGCTTCTTACGGCGCGGCACAGAAGGCTGGGACGCGGGTTCAGAGAACGACGCCAGGCGAGTCCGCAGAGTCGCCATAGGCAGAAGTTCGCAGTGCGGGCATCCACCATCCGCGAGCGCGATAGCCGCGTGCTCATGACCCAGGCAGGACACACAGATGACGTGACGGTCCTCATCGCTGAGTTGGGAGCGGCACGAGCCACAGAAAGGCATCTTTAAGAAGACGCAGCTCTTTTAGAACATATAATGGGTGTTGCGTCACGTAAGCAAACACACACACACACAGTGACAGAGTAAAGGATATAGTACGCCGGAAAGCGCAGCAGGTACGGCAGTTGAAGGCGGCTGGGCCAGCGACTTCAGTAGATGGCACGTCCCGCTGAGAAGGCTACAAGTCAACGGCGCGGCTTCTCACTCTGGATCCCGCGATGCGTGAGCTTCGCGTGAAGAATGAAAAAATCAGAGAAATACAGCTATCGAGGGGTATTTATAGGGCGAGACCACGCCTATACTGGCGGGACATGACGAAAATGAGCGCGAAGCGTCTTCATTCGTCATTACGTCACGCAGTGCCTTCACTCGATAGGCTGCAGCTTTTCCAGCGAGGCAGCCAATGGGCGCGCGAGCTGTTTCGCCCTTGTCTGCTTGCTGCTGCAAAAGTGTTTTGCATGATTAAAAAAATTAAGGATAATTTTTGGCTTCAATATCTCGAGGAAAGAGTGTTTCCCCCATAGCGTAAGATATTACGCAGTACGAGTAGATACTCTCGTAAGAGAACTCCGCCTACCACTTCTCCGCCAAAACTTTTTTTTATATATAATATTTGTTTGTATTATTATTTTGAGTGGCAATTGTGCGTAATTGTATTGTTATTTATTATAATATTTATAAAAATATTAATAATTTTTATTATTTACAATTATCAGAAAAGGGCACAATACATTTTGAGACAAAAGGGGCAGGGGCTTGAGCCCCCCCCCCCCCCCCCTGTGCACGCCACTGATCGTGAGAGTAAAGACATTTATAATGTTACAAAAGATTTATATTTCAAATAAATGCTGTTCTTTAGACTTTATTCAAACAAATTTACAACTGTTTCTTGAGCACCAAATCAGCATATTAGAATGATTTCTGAAGGAGAATGAATTACATTTTAAGGCCAATTCACACTGCACCGACAGACGCTGACCAAAGACAACAGATACGTTTGTGGGGTTGTCGGATTAGTATGTTACTCTGTTTTGTGTCTGTCTGCACTAGTTTTCGCCGATTGAAATAGAAAACAGTTATTTAAAATTTTATAACAATATTACTGTTTTTACAGTATTTTTTCTTGAATTTTTTTTAAATCTTACCAACCCCAAACATTTGAACAATAGTGTGTATAGCCTACTGTCTGTGTCATTGTTTGCATTTACATCCATAATTTATTCTCGAACTACAGGGGTACAGAGCTGATTATATTTTGTTTGCTGTCCGTTTCTGAAGCAGAACAATGCTTTCCATCTCTACTTAATAGTTACTATTATTTTGTGCCTTTTAAATATAGATATTACATAAGTCAAAAGAGATCCCATGTCTTTTCCTTAGCCTCTCAGTGGTTAAATGCTACAGTCTTCATTGTTACCTTGTTTGGAGATGTTTCCCAGCTCTTTTTTGCAGATGTCATCCAGGTGTTCTTTCATGTCAGAGACGGTCTTGGTGATCTCACTGAAGGAAAACTCTGGGTTTATCAGCACTTTGGGCACCATGGGCTCCGGTGCAACTGATAGTGTGGGAAAATTCTGCACAAATAATAAAGACACTTAACAAAATCTGTGCTGCTAAGTAGCTTCCCTGAATGTCCATATTCAATTTCCAGTCAGGCTAGTCCACCAATTTCAACTTTCTCAATGGCAGAAATCCAGAATGATAAAAAGAAAACTAGTGAAATGTGAGAGGCTTTACTTGTAGGAAGTGAATGTTGTCTTCTGTGTCAAGTATTTGACGTAGTTCAGCATCTCTCTTCTGAAGCTCCATGATCTCTTGTTCAAGTCTCTCTATGTAACCCTGAGCCTGTCAGTATATTAAAACTATCACAGTCTGAGAGTGGGGAACAGCAACTGTAACAGCTCTATAAGCAGTGTGTGTGAAACATATCAGTTTACAGTCATGGTCAGAATTATTGGCACCCTTGGTAAATATGATCAAAGAAGGCTGTGAAAATAAATCTGCATTGTTTATCCTTTTAATCTATCATTCAGATAGATCTATCAACCTTTCGTTGAAGTAAAACAAGTGAGAGTTTCACATTATGAAATAAATGTTTTCTCCAAAAAATGTTGGCAAGAATTATTGGCACCCCTTGAAATTCTTATGAATAAAATATCTCTGAAGTATATTCCCATTCTACATGAATGTGACATGAAATTGTAGCCATGACTTTGTGTTTCACATGAGTATGACTACAAAAATTCCCTTAATCAGCCATTACAATGAGTAAAACAAAAAAATTCTGATGTGCAGCAAAAGATTTTTGAGCTTCACAAAATAGAAAATGGCTGTTAGAAATAGCTAAAGCACTGAAAATCCCCATTTACACCATCAGGGCAATAATTAAGAAGTTCCAATCAACTAAAGACATTATAAATCTTCCTAGAAGAGGACTGTCTATTTTGTCTTAATTCAGGGCGAGGAGGGTAGTTTGAGTGGCCAAAGACTCTCCAAGGATCACAGCTGGAGAATTGCAGAGATTAGTTGAGTCTTGGGGTCAGAAAGCCTCAAAGAAACAATCAAATAAAACACCAAACAGCGCCTTCATCACCACATGTTCTTTAAAAAGGGTTTCAAGAAAAATTCTCTGCTCTCATCCAAAAACAAACTCCAGCATATTCAGTTGTCAGACAAGACTGGAACTTTAAAAGAGTGGCAATAATTCTGACCATGACTGTATGTTTTTTTCCCCCATGTCAACACTTAAATTGAACTAAAAAACAAAATCGTTTTTTTTTCTCACCACAGTTCCCCAATAAGCAGCTGGGGTTTTAAATGGATAAAATTAATGCATCACTGATTTTAAATAATTCACATCTGAATGTAATGTGTATGCACCTGAGCCATGGAGGCCTGTAGGTTGGCCTGTATGAGTTGGCTTATCTCAGCATGCCACCGCTCTACCGCCTGTAACATCTCGCTGAAGATTTTATCACTGTCAGTCTGTGCCCGCTGCGCATTTTCCTACAGAGAAAGGGCAAAAAAAACAGCATTAATCCACACAGCCATTTTATACACTTTTTTTTAAGTGAAAAAGAATGTGTTTCACGTACAACGATGTAACTCGCTCATTAACTACTATAGTATGATGCATCATTGGAAAAACGAACCATCTAGTCACGACAGATTACCGAAACTGTAGTAACATGGTTGCACCTCTGTCGTTTGAGCCATTGGTTCAACAATAGAGTGGTGCAGATAGGAGATCAGAACCCAGAAGTCTAATTCACCGCTGCTTCTTCAAGATTTTCCTATGGGGTTTTTATAATGGTTTTTTCTTTCAATTTATGAGTAAAATAAAGCCTGTGGTAAACATCACTTGACGATAATTTGACATTTTGCTCTACAACATACACTCCACACACTCACTTACACCCCAAGTTGTCTTGTCTATTAAAAACATAAATATTTAAAAACGAACATAACTGCTTCTAAATTCAAGTTTTCACTATGAGTGTGAGTAATTTACATTTCTGTCAGAACCTCTATCGTCAAATGTGATTGACAGTTAGCACACAGTTTGGACTGGGGGGGGGGGGGGGGGTGTTAGGGGTGTAGCATCTGGACCAATCAGACACAAATTATTCATTATATTTAATGAATAATCCAGCAAACTCACTCTTCCAACAAATGTTTATGAAACTTCCCCCAAAACTAACATCCCAATTGAAGCTAACACACTGGCAGAACCCAGTGTTAAAGGACACATTAAGACTGATAAGACTTTTTACGACCCCAAAAGAAATTTGCAGAGTTGTGACTCTGTAAGACTCCTCCTGCAACGACTCTCCAAGACACTAGGGAGCACTGTCTGATCCCTCTTGCAATGACTCTCCAGACCACTAGGCAGCACCACCTGCTGTGAACTCTTTAGTTATAACTGCTAATCAAGTTATTGGGTGTTTCTCAAAACCAAGAATGCAAAGAACGGACTTATGTTCTTGGGGAGAACGCTCTTGCTAGTTGAATGAACTTACAAGGTGACGAGCACAGCACACAGAACGCTGCTGACAGTTTGAGACGTGTTCTTGCTGGTATTGCGCAACACCCCCGCACAGACACCGTCTGCAGTACCCAAACATTATGAGAAATATTGACGATAACAGCCAGGCTTTATCGCCCAAGCCTACCCTCAGCTCAGGGGATTACTCTACAACTGTACACTACAATGTAATATATACACCCTTCGTGTCTTCGACTTCTCCGAACAGATATGCATCAGTGACACCACAGTTAAAATTACAAAAATACAAACAGTTAAGAGTATGACACTACCACCATCAACATACAACAACAGAAAATGGAAAGCAGTGCAGCCGATTGAAATAAAGAACTTATAAACACAAAAAATGCTTTCAGTTTGAATTAAGTTCCTGTATGGCATGGGGAATAAAAGATCTCTTATAGATGTTCCGGCTCGCCCTTGGGACCCTGAATCTACGGTCAGATGGGAGCAACTCAAACTCTGAGTTGAGTGGGTGTAGGGTGTCTGCTGATATCTGTCTGGCCTTCCTGAGTACCGCCCTATCAAAATCATCCCCAAGCTGCCTTTGTGACTTGCCAATCACCTTCCCTGCAATATTAACAATTTTGGAAAGCTTGTTTTTGTCTTTCACATCCAGGTTGCCATACCAAGCTGTTATATTAAACTGTAAAATGCTTTCTACCAGACCCCTATATGCCATCTCAAGAATGTTTTGACTGACCATGAAGCTCCTCAGCTTTCTAATTAAAAACAATCGCTGGTTAGCTCTCTTAAAAATACTCTCTGAGTTAACATTAAAACTTAAAGTGCAATCAATGATTGTACCCAAGTACTTTAATTTTCCACTACTTCCACAGGCCGGCTGTTAAGTACAACAGGGGTGATGTTACTGGCCCCTCTTGGTTTCGTTTGTATTATAAGTTATTTTGTTTTAGTCACGTTAATTTCCAGTTTAACCGTCTGACACCAGATCTGCAGTAAAGTGACTTGGCTAAAGTAAGCTTCCTCATGTGCAGCATTATTTTGTGTGAGAAGTCCTACTAAGGCCATGTGATCAGCATATTTAAGTAAACTAACATTGGTGCTGTGCACAGTCATGTCATTTATATAAATTGAAAACAACAGAGGTGACAACACACAGCCTTGTGGTGCTTCAGTATTTATAACAAGCTCATATGAGTAGACCCCATTCATTAAGACTCTCTGAGGGCGGTCAGTTAAGAAATTTCTAATCCAGTGAATGAGCCCACCATTCACATTCATCCTATGAAGTTGCTCTAAAAGAATGCCAATTTGCATAGTATTAAAAGCAGAAGTAAAATCGATAAAATGAACCCGAGCAAGTGATTTTGGTTGTTGCAGATGTTTAGCTATTTGATTTACAAGAGTAAGAGTTGCGTCCTCTGTGTCCCTGTGTGACCTGTAGGCAAATTGAAGGGGCTCAAGTTGATTCCCAACAGAAGACATAAGATGGGTGCTGACCACTCTCTTCATACACTTGGGTAAGTGGAGTAAGTGCCACTGGTTTAAAGTCTCTAAGGTCTGTAGCCCTAGATACTTTAGGCACAGGTATTGTGGATTTCTTCCATGAGTTTGGAAAAACACCACAATTCAGCAAAATTTGGAACAGCTGAGTAAGAACCCCTTTAAGCTGTTGAGAGCATGCCTTTAGCACCCTTCCTTGGAGGCCATCAGGCCCAGGGGCTTTGTTTGGTCTGATTTTAGAGAGACACATGGCTGCTTCTCCTTCAGAAAGCTGTATATGTTCATAGCTACCAATCTGATCACAGGTAATATTGCAGCCTATTTTTGGGTCTCTCACATCGTATCTTCCATAGAAAATGTTTAAATCATTAACAAATTTGCCACAATCAAATTTGCCACGTTTACACTTTGTTTTTTTCTTTCCCTACCCATTATTGTATTTAATCCCTCCCATGTTTGTTTTGCATTGGCTGTACAAAATCTTTGCTCAACCTTATACTTAAAATCTATTTTTGCTGTAAAAACTTTAACCTCGAAATCCTTCTCTTTCTCCTTTACTAAGTCAGCTTCTCCTCTCAAAAATGCAACCCTTTTCTCATTCAGACACATTATGATCCTTTGAGAGCCATGGCTTGTTATTACTAAACATCTGAACTATCTTAGAAGTGATAACAGTTCACAGAACTTGATATAGCATGTGATTGTGTCTGTCAATTCATGATGATCAGAGCATGCGTCAAAAAAGATGTGCCAATCCGTAGTCAAAACAATCTCTAAGCTCCTCCCCCCCATCCTCAGTCCATGGTCGTACAGTTTTCAGGAGTGGTTTTTCATGCCTGACTTTCTGTCTGTATGTTGGAAGGAGATGAATGACATTGTGATTGGACCTTCCAAGAGGAGGGCGACTCATTGCCTTATATGCGTCTGGGATGTTACCGAAGCATTGGTCCAGTATGCGAGTGGGCGTGGTGACATACTGCTGTAGAGTGGGTAGATGAGGTGACAGCTGACATGTGTTGAAATCCCCCAAAATAAAAACCGTCTGATCTCCCGATCGGGAGAGTGCAGCATTGAAGCTGTCAGTTATTATTTCCGCAGCTTCTTTATTGTTAGACCCTGGGATATAGACAAGAATAATGGTAATTTGCCCAAATTCCCGCGGAAGGTAAAACGGCCTGATAGATACAGACAGCAGCTCATAGTCTCTAGTGCACACTCTCTTGAGCACTTTGAATTGTGAGGCCCAAGCGCTGTCAATAAACATGCAATAAACAGTCCTCCCCTGATGGATTTTTGAGATGACACCTTATCACGATCTGCTCTTATAACTGTAAATCCCTCCGTATCAATGCATGTGCTGTCCTCGTGAAGCCATGTCTCTCTGAAGCAGAGCAAATTACTCCTCCAAAAATCCTCTAAATCCTATGGGTTGATTTGTTTAGATCCAGTGAATTCGTCATCATCATAGGCGTAATTTACGGGTGGGACATGTCCCCACCACTTTTCTCAGGATCGATATTGTCCCCTACCACGTTTTGAAACATTGCACGGATGCACCTAATACAAATAAAGAAAACATCTCCAGTTAACTAGCAAAGCATTCATTTAGTTCACTATTAAATAAGAGAACTAGCGCTAAAATCTGTTGTTTTTTAAATCAAGCTGAGCGCTCGTGTCCGCTGCTATCAGTGTCATGGATACTGTTGTTCTCCTGTGGCGCGCGCAGTTTTCACTCAGACACGCTCTTCAATCTTGTGCCGTTGCGGAGACTCTCTATTCGTTTCGGTGAGATCACAAAATAAAATGCACAATCCCTGCTTGATATAGACTGTAACCAATGATGAACATATTAGGTTTTGATGAGAGAGAAAAAAAAACGATGTGAGTGCGGATTACAACCCTCTGACACGCTTGGCAAAAGATCTACCACTAGACCATTTAAGAACTCAGACAAAATCAGCGGTTCGATGCATTTATTTACGGGTTGAGCAGAGAGGCTGCACAGTTTGAGCAGCGGGCCTCCGGATTGTGTTGCTAAGAACTTGCAATGCATAACTATTATCAGACCGGCCCTCGCGGCCTCGAAACACTACCGGCCCACTGGGGAAACTCCCAACTCTCCCAATTGCCACTCCGCCCCTGTCAAGGACGTGAACAAAACAGAAGTTGACAACACGATAACGCCGCAAATTCACAAACAACAAACAAAAGAACGGAGAAGCACAGGGTCAGCAGCCATGCCGCACCCCAAACACTTTTGTTTGTATTTGAGAATTGAGATCAATTAAAGACTGCCTGCTTGAATCAGAGAGTAAGAAATACCTCTGCTTAATGTCATCCTCATTTTTTGGTCTATATGTCGAAACAAACACTGTATTGTAAAAAACTCTAACATACTCTAACTTAATTCTTGCTGAGAAGAAGAAATTAATCCTTCTAATCCTATATATTCTATATTTAACCACTTGAGAAATGTATAAACGTATCTAATTTTACCATCTCATGATTTTCCTTTCATGTAGTTTGGCCTATGTAGGCTATTCATTCTCTCTTTTAAACGCTTTTGGATTAATGTTTCAGACTTGCATTCTATGGTTAACCAAAATCATATATGTGTAGCATGTTTAGTCTCAATAAACTCCAATCTTCGTCCCCCGTTTGTGATGCATTAGTATTATAAGAATCTAAGTTTCTTTTGTTAAACACCCAAACAAATTACATGTTCAAAGGCCTGCATGAACAAAAGGTCGTAAAGAAATTCTCTCCAAAGGGAACAACCTCTTAAGAAAGACATTTCCCATACCCCCGAAATGTACATTTCTTAGAATTAATAAACAATTAACACTCAATGTTCACGGCACAAACAGGTTCATTGATTGTAATATTAATTTGACTACATTAAGTTAATTCTATTAACTGATCCAAATATTCATAATCAATTATAACAAGTCAACAGCTTATCGAATTCTGTACATAAATTGGCCAATGATACGGCTTTGGCCCTGCGTAACATCACGGACACTCTCGCTTCACACAAGATTATGATCTTACAGAACACAGTGGCCTTGGATTGCATTCTAGCAACACAAGGAGGAGCCTGCACCATTATCGGCCCTGAATGCTGCACCGGGTTAATGGATCCAACAAAGAACTTGAACAAAATCCAACAAGACATTCTTGATATTTCAGCAAAATTACACCAGATGACTGAAGATAATTCTTCATGGTTCGGAAACTTGTTAAGTAAACCCTGGCTGTGGATCAAGGAAATAGCAATTCTGCTGTTGTTTCTTCTACTCGCAGTATCAAGTGTTTCATTCAACAAATGACTCACGCCCATCACGAAGAAATGACAGTTCCAAATAGAAAAGACTATTACCTGTAAGAACTTCACGGACCCTAATTGCATGTTTGTTTCTGTTTCAGCATGCAATTACAGAAAATCATCACAGAGCATGTGTTATTGTGCCTGTAATGATCACAGGTTACAAGAATGAACTTTTAAGTGTCTGAATTTGTATTTTGTGAGAGTTATTAGAACTCTCAAAGGGGTAACTGTTGTATTACAAATTTAATAAATGTTTAATTTAGGTTCCAATACAATAGTATATATAAACGGAGAAAGTTTAGTAGACTGAATTTAGTATTTGAGGTATAAATGATGATTATATCAGAGTTTCCAGCAAGAGATTCCAACCCTGTCCTGGTCTCTCTATTGTAAGTTAAATTAATCAGATTACTGAGACGATCAGCTTTTATCGTTGAATAGTCTGGCTGACTAGATAAGTTTCTACGCATTCGAATCACACTGTTATGCTGATGAGATCAGGGCTGGGGAATTTTCAGTAAACCTGTACTTCATTTACATGCTTTGTTTCAGAGTGTCTCCACCATTATGTAAATCCCTCCCCCCGAAAGGTAGTATATGAACTACCATGTATACTGCCTTAGTTAGACTTGGACGACTACAGCGACGCACAGCGAAGTCCTCAATAAAGAGTAACTTCTGCTTGAAGATATACCAACGTCTCCTGGTCTCTGCTTCGACGACGAAGAAAAAGTTTACAACACTGTGATAGGCTTTGTATTCCTAGGTAGACGTGGATCAGCTAAGAGTCAGCTGATGCGAGCTTAAATAACGTGACCTGCCAGAACTGACTTGATTGATTGTAGAACAAAATGTCAAGTATAGTCAAGTTATGTTTACCACAGGCTTTATTTTGCACATAAATCAAAAGACCCCATCATAAAACCCAATAGGAAAATCTCGAAGGAACCGGCGGCAAATTAGTCTTCCAGGTTCTGATGTCATACCTGCACCCCTCAATAGAACTTCTGTTAATGACGTCTTCAGAGGTGGAAAAGTAATAACTTCTGCTAATTAATCTACTAGAGATCTCCGAGATGCTGCTGTAATGAACATGGCACCTATTTTAACCGTTTTTTGTTCCATGTCATTTTGCTTTATTTGATATTTGATTCATGGTGGGTTCCTCAATCATGCATTTTAAATACTCCGGAGTTCCTTTGCGCATTTTACCCATGCATACTCTTCAAAAACGGCCCGATTGTTGACATGCTTATATATATATTTAATTAGAATGAAATATATAAAAGGTACTGAATATTAGCTTGCTTATTGTGCACAAAAGCACAATCGGTTTCCACATTTCAATAAGAAATTATGCTTCTAATCACAACTCGAGAGCTGTTGTTCCAACCCAACCATGCAAGTCTGCGACGCTGTTTGCAAATGTTTGTTGAAACACCAAATCGTTGAACAATGTTGGTAAAGACGGAACTTGTCTAACTATGCTTTCGTGTTTCATCCAGAAGCTTCTTTAGGACTCTCCGGACTGGACAAACCTTAAGAACATCCACGTTGTGTCTGAGTTCTTGAAGTTCTTTCATTCGATCCTGGATAATGTGCTGAACCTCTGTCTGAGTCACAACCAAGACTTTCTATAATCACACACAAAAAATTAGATCACAGTCTTCATTATAGCAGATATTTGGTAGACAAAATATTTATCCAGGAAGATAAATACAATAGTGTTATTATAATATTACAATAGTCCTATTCATCGACGATGCATTAAATTGATCAAAAGTGACTTTTACATTGTTGAAGTCATATACCAAATTATTGTTACAATACAAACTTTTGACAAGAGCATCGAAACCTGTGACAGTCAAGGCAGATACCTTAAAGGTTTATGAAATCTTCAACAAGCTATTTTATATTTCCACTGTTAATGCTGGGACACAATTCATTACATTCATTATGAAACACAAAAATACCAAACCACTGTTTTGAATATGAATTAATTATTTAAAAATATATATGAATGTATAAACCAGTTCAAACCAGCTGTGACAACTTTCCCTGACTTTTATGAAAAAGGACTTTGAATTTTATGAAAAATATCCTTATCCTGAGAACACAGTTCAACCTTTCAGTTAAAATATTTCTTCAATGTAAAGTTGACTAAATTATGATACTGAAATTCACAAAGTCACAAAGATTATTTCATTTAATACATTTTTAACTAGATGTTTGAAACCAGCATATAAAACTACTGATAGAGAAAATAGCCTACATATTTGTGTAATTGGACTTTTGACTCAAAAACGTAATAGTTTCTCAGATATGGCCTATGTGACAACTTGTCCTAGTCTACTCTCTACAATTACAATCTCCTCATGATGTCTCACCTGTTTCTCTGTGCGTTCATCATCTGCACTGACTATGTTGTGGCTGCGATGTTCTCGTACTGTACACAGCACACAGATGCACATCTGGTCTGAGCGGCAGAAAAGCTCTAAGCCTTTTTCATGCTGCGGGCAGATCTTCCGATCTAGGTGTCCTGTCTCGTCCACCAGTTTATGTCGTTTAAAAGTGGCTGATTCATAGTGAGGCTTGATGTGCGTCTCGCAGTAATAGGCCAACACATTAGACACGACTTCACCGCTTTGCTCCGCCGACCGGTACAGAAATCACACAGCGCGTCACGCTTGAAGTACGGAAACGGGGTAAGCTCACGTGGGGGCCGTCTAGGCTCCGGGTTGCCTACGTGGGGTACGTCACGTCTGAGTATGGGCCGAGGAGTGAAGGTCGCCTGGCACTGCGGACAACTATAAACGCCGAGGTGGTCAGAATGGTCCCAGTAGATCTTAATACACTCCAAGCAGAAGGTGTCTCCACACTGGATGGTGACGGGGTCTCGCTGGGTGCCTGTGCAGAGTGGACAGGTGTAGTCCAGGTAGTCAGATTCTGCCATTTTCTAAAAGGGAGATGTGAGAAAGACAGGTGAATTGAAAGAGCAACTGAAGCAGGAACACACCTGTATTTATAGATTAAAACCAAGGGTGGAGGTGCTGAACTACAAACATAGTATGAGCTTAGATGAGCGTTTATGAGCCACATGTACAGGTATCCTGTTTCAGGAAGTCACATAAAACACAATTATAGCACATGTTAAAGAAAGAATTAAACTGATAGCTCACCCAGAAATTAATATTGTTATCATTTATTCTCACTCATGTCGTTCCAAACCAGTATGATTTTGTTTCTTCTGCGGTATATCAAAGAAAATATTTTGAAGAAATGTTTTTGTTCATACAATGAAAGTCAAGAGGGTCCAACATAACACAGGATCCTATTAACTTTCATTATATGGGGAAGGAAAAAATTTATATTTGCCCGAAATACCTTCTTTTTATGTTCCACAGAAGAAAGTACAAGTCATACAGAATTGGAACTAGATGAGAACAGAAGTTTCATTTTTTGGCGAACTGTCACTTTAAGTTTCTAATAGGCTAGTGCAAATTCTAACAAATAAAACTCAAAACCAGCAAATGTGCTCTCTCTCTCTGTACATGCACTGCAGCGAAATGTGAAACTGTTTTGTCTGTCAATATGGAAAGTGGTTAGAATAAATCTGTCTAGTCAGTGCTTGTATTCTGGTGAGTAACCTACTGTGACATGACAGCACAAACTATGAGTGTGTACTGTACACACTCAGCCTAGTGTCATGCAGGTAGGGCACAAACACACATACATGCTGGATCTGAGAGAGGAAGAATTTCAAGGTCAAATTGTGTAGTGTCATGAAGGGAAATTTAGGACAGGGTAGATGGGTGCACATATTTCTCTGCTCTTAACCAGAGGTGGCCTTTGCAATTTGGATACCCGTTTCAAAGAAACAGTTGCAGTTTATACTGTGGATTTGTTTGGAACAATTTTCATTGGCAAAAGAGAGCAAAAACAGACAATATTCTGAGGCGTCTAATATTAACTTCTTTTTTTATTGAGCTGTTGTATAAAATCAGTATAAAATTTGCAAACGTGATATTCTAATATTCTGATGCTGATATTCGTACAGCATTCTTGCTTGTATGGTATTGCCTGACTATTGTCACAAGTCCACTGGTCCTCCCACACTGTCTACTCACTTGAGATATTTACCTCCTAACAGCACCAAAAAGATGTGTGTGTGGATATACTTACCAATTGAAGTTAAATCATCTATCATCACCTGCAACCCTAAGAACTGAAGCATTATACTTGCACTGCTCATCGTTTGTCGTCTATACTCACCTGTTTGGACACGGTTAAATAAAGCTTTGTGTTGTTATTCATCCACCTCTCTATCGAGTCTAATATCTCCTGACAGAAGACTAGACCCACACGTTACCACACATAATAACACCTGGAAGAGGTATTAGTGAGGCCAGCAGGGGTCTGTGTGGGTGTGTGGTGGGCGTTCTGGTGCAATATGGCTGCCGTTGCATCATCCGGATGCTTCACATTGGTGGTGGTTGAGCAGATTCCCCCTTCACTGTAAAGTGCTTTGAGTACCCAGAAAAGTGCTATAGAAATGTAAAGAATTATTAATTATAATGAATCTAACAAGCTTCACTCATTCAAGAACCATTGTATTCATTCAAGAACCATTGTATCCAGTTCACCCTGCTGACCTGCTCCTCTCCCTGGCCTTTCCCAAGATGTCCGCCCGCTAGCAGTAGAGCCATAACATCCCTTATAGTAACCTGGAAAGATACTACCCTGATGTCAGCCTTCTGGAGTGGATAGGACGACCATCTTCGACAAATACCAGCAGCAGCTAACACGTTTTCCTTGGAGCAATACATTGAATATGTACTGTGGCTAAGTAGATCCTTCTTCACTGTGGGTGAGGCAGTTGAAGACACCATTGCATCTCAGTCACAACCACCCCTGTACACTCCAGTCCTCCAAGTGACAGCGGTCAGCGCCACTGAAACACCACCTGTCTCGGAACTCCTTTCAAGTCATGCACCATCACTGCTCACGCAAGCTCAAGAGTCCTGAGTCCCTTTCTGCCCAGGATTCAGCTCATACCCAGGCCTATCATAGCTTACTTGTCACGGCCACGGAGACCAATCATAGCTTACTTGTCACGGCCACGGAGGCCAATCATAGCTTACTTGTCACGGCCCACAGAGACCAATCATAGCTTACTTGTCACGGCCACGGAGGCCAATCATAGCTTACTTGTCACGGCCACGGAGGCCAATCATAGCTTACTTGTCACGACCACGGAGGCCGATCATAGCTTACTTGTCGCACTGCCACGGGGGCCAATCAAAGCTTACTTGTCACACTGCCACGGAGGCCGATCATAGCTTACTTGTCACGGCCACGGAGGCCAATCATAGCATACTTGTCACACTGCCACGGAGCCGTTCATTCAGCTTACTTGTCACACTGCCACGTAGACCGATCATAGCTTACTTGTCACACTGCCACGGATGCCGATCATAGCTTACTTGTCACGGCCACGGAGGCCGATCATAGTTTACTTGTCACGGCCACAGAAGCCAATCATAGCTTACTTGTCATGGCCATGGAAGCCAATCATAGCTTGTCACGGCCACAGAGGCCAATCATAGTTTACTTGTCACGGCCACGGAGGCTGATCATAGCTTACTTCTCACAGCCACAGAGTCCACTCATAGCTTACTTGTCATGGCCACGGAGGCCAATCATAGCTTACTTGTCACGGCCACGGAGGCCGATCATAGCTCCCCATCACGGCCATGGAGGCCGATCATAGCTTACATGTCACACTGCCACAGAGGCCGATCATAGTTTACTTGTCACGGCCACAGAGGCCAATCATAGCTTACTTCTCACAGCCACGGAGTCCAATCATAGCTTACTTGTCATGGCCACGGAGGCCAATCATAGCTTACTTGTCACGACCACGGAGACCAATCATAGCTTACTTGTCACGGCCACGGAGGCCGATCATAGCTCCCCATCACGGCCATGGAGGCCGATCATAACTTACATGTCACATTGCCACAGAGGCCAACCATAGCTTACATGTCACACTGCCACAGAGGCCAATCATAGCGTACTTGCCACACTGCCACGGAGGCGGATCATAGCTTACTTGTCACACTGCCACGGAGGCCGATCATAGATGACTTGTCACGGCCATGGAGGCCGATCATAGCTGACTTGTCACGGCCACGGAGGCCGATCATAGCTCCCCATCACGTCCACGGAGGCCGCTCATAGCTGACTTGTCACGGCCACGGAGAACAATCATAGCTGACTTGTCACGGCCACGGAGGCCAATCATAGCTGACTTGTCACGGCCACGGAGGCCAATCATAGCTGACTTGTCACGTCCACGGAGGCCTGCCCTCCAGATGTCAGAAGTTTAGCTGTCATTCCTCAAACTCTCATGTGTTCAAACTCTTCAGCTCCGCCCTGCATTCTGAACAGTCTGCTAGGGTTCCTCCTGCCTGCATGCCTCTTCGCCTTGGCTTCTTCCTCCTTCCACTTCCCCAAGGAACTTTAGTTTTTTGGAATGTCTGAAATCCCCTTTGGAGGGGTTCTGTCACCGGTCGTCCCTCACTGCTGCACTCTCAAAATGACAATTCCCAGCATTCCTCCTGCTCATCACCTGCACATACTCAGCAATTGTAACACCTGCGTCGATTGACAGGCACTGACAATATACTAATATCTATAGACCATTAGGTTCGGCTCGGAAGGCATAAGCTTTGCTTTGTGAGGAAATATAAAATAAATGTATTCTTTGTAGAGAATAAAGTAAAAGATAGTAATAGAAAGAAATTATTTAACAGTATTCACAGTATCAGTTGCATAATAGATCATAATGACAAAGAAACTCAAATCAAATTGCAATACATGAGTTATTCATGGACTAATCTGGGTGCACCCAATAACTAAAGAGTTTATGTTAGACTGCAACATTATCACAAGTTCACAATTATAACTTTTGACAACCTCAGTTAACCCAAACCAGGAAAAAATAACTCTTTGGTATTTAAAATGTTACAAAAACATTTCAGGAAATTTTTATTCAATAGATTCTGTTCAATAACTCTTTTCAGTACATTCAGTTTGGTAAATAAAATTCAAAAAGTTTTGGTTCAATGCATTCAATCCAAAAGACTCTTTTCAGTAAGTTCAGTGCAAAAGATACAACTCAGAAAAATTTGGTTTTGAAGTTTGATTCAGTAATCTCAGTTCAGAAAGATTCAGTTCAAGTGACTCGGTTCAAGTGACATAGATTCACCAGGAAAATTATTGGATTCCACAGTTCTAGAAAACTCTGTGTGGTACGAAAAAAACAAGGAACAATAAAAAAAAATAGCTCCGTCTCCACAAAGATATTCCTTGTGTGAAACTAGCTGGTAATCAGAATTGTCCTACCCGGTTTCTGGGTTAGATTGAACTGTTTCACCTCATTCAGCGTTCGTCTCGTGTGGGTTGACTCACCATCTCGCATCGTCCTCTAATTGAAATGATTGGAGTTCCAGCATGTAAAAAAAACTGACCAAAATCCAAAGAAATAAACACATAGATGTATTTTATCCTCTTTGACTCCTCTTTTTAGTTCTTGCTCAAAGTTATGCTACTGCTTATATCATTAGTCTAGTGGAGAGAGAAAATGGTTTCCCGGGTCACGCGACTAGTGTGAGATGCGTTTCTTTGAGTTAAATAACGTACTAGCAAAGTGCTCCAGTTTGCCGGTATTCATTCAGCGCATGCAGCTCAAACAGCAATGCACGGCTAATAATAACAATGAATTTGGGACTGTCATATTACAAAACACTATTTTATTAAATCGTATTGAATTCATTGTGTTTAGTTGCTGTTTTTAGCACGTTGTTCCAGGAAGAGCGCATCCACGACACTCACACATTCTGATAAGCACACATCTGAGACGCCGTTGGTGACACATTGTTTTCGGCGTTATTTGATAATTAAATGATTAACTAATTAAATGATCAATCACATCGAAACATTTCACAATCCTACTAGCCCTTTATTTAGATAAAAACCATTCTCATTCATTTGGTGAGGAACATGTAGTTTTGAGCAGCATTTGCAGACCCTGTCATGCTGTTGGCCATATGCCACTGCAGTAGATGCATATTGCAGTATTAAGCCTAATGATTAATCGATTAATTGATCTTTAATTTAAACGATGAAAATAGTTTCCCTTCAACTCGCTGTTCATGGCCTTACGATTCAGTGGGGCATAACCAGCAGTAAAGTCATTCAGGGTTTCACTATCTTGGAATAATCGCAGATGAATCGTCGATTGTATCCTGAAAATCCCAGGAATGATCTTAGTTTTTTTAGGTTCTTTGGTTTTGGCCAGGTCTTAAGAGCACTGATCTTTATAGAATCCATCTGGATGGAATCCTGTCTCCGATATTATGTGACCTGGATACCAGACTGAAGTTTTGAAAAAATTGCATTTTTCTGAGGACAATTTCAACCCATATTCTCTCAGCCTTGTCAATATTCTTAGGAGTCGCTCCTCATGCTCCTCAGGAGTTCAGGAAAACACAATCAAATCATCAAGAAACACCAAGACCTCAGTGAGATGAAGATTCTCCATACACTTTTCCATTAATCGTTGGAATGTACTTGGTGCATTGGTAATTCCTTAAGGCATCCGGCTAAATTCCCCAAATCCTGGACAGGAGAAAGCGGTTTTGTACTTGTCAGACTCCTCCATTTCTATCTGGTAATAACAAAACTTCAAGTCCAGAACTGAGAACCCATTAAGGCAGAAAAAGACTCTTCAAGGTTAGGCAAAGCATAGGAATCTTTCACAGTTTGTGAATTTAGCTTTCTGTAATCCACACATAGTCTTTCATTACCATTCTTCTCGCGTACGACTATGATTGGGGATGCAAAAGGAGAAAGGGGAAAAAGGGTACCGAGTACCCAGGGCCCGAGGCAGGGGGTAGGGCCTTAGAAGTCAGTTTTCTATACAGACATATACATGCACTAACATTTGTATAGCATTAATGTACAAATAAAAAAGATCCTGTGCAAAACTAAACTTGTAGTTAGGCACTGGTTTGGTATAAAAAAAAGTTATTTTCATGCTGTGCAGGGCCCTACCACCCCTCTCGAATCAATGTAAATGGTACGACCCGCAGGTTAGGTGCTTCTGCTGCGGACCTGCGGTGAATCAGTTGATGAGACAGGACTGGAGTGAGCCGTGTGATAGGAACTAGGAAGACAGGGGAAGATTCATGTCTTTCCTTAAGAAATGAGATGGGGAACACAGAGATGGGGAAAACTAAGAAACACAGATCACACTGGTGACATTACCCCCCCCCTCCAAAAAAGGCGCGTCCTCGCGCCGTACAATATCCAAAGGGGTGGGAGGGTGGGCGCCCTGAAGGCTTACGAGGGCATGGTGCAGGTCCAGGAAGCCTCCAGGGCGGAGCAGGCTGTGGGCGTGACCACGGCGGAGCAGGCTGTGGGCGTGACCACGGCGGAGCAGGCTGTGGGCGTGGCCACGGCGGAGCAGGCTGTGGGCGTGGCCAGGGCGGAGCAGGCTGTGGGCGTGGCCAGGGCGGTGCAGGCTGTAGGCGTGGCCAAGGCAGAGCAGGCTGTGGGCGTGACCACGGCGGAGCAGGCTGTGGGTGTGACCACGGCGGAGCAGGCTGTGGGCGTGGCCAGGGCGGAGCTGTGGGAGCCTCGGGCGTCCAGGGCGGAGCTGTGGGACCCTCGGGCGTCCAGGGCGGAGCTGTGGGACCCTCGGGCGTCCAGGGTGGAGCTGTGGGACCCTCGGGCGTCCAGGGTGGACGGTCTCTGGCTGGACGGTCTCTGGCTGGACGGTCTCTGGCTGGAAGGTCTCTGGCTGGACGGTCTCTGGCTGGACGGTCTCTGGCTGGACGGTCTCTGGCTGGACGGTCTCTGGCTGGACGGTCTCTGGGGGAAGAAGCTCCGGAAGGTCGTCAAAAGGGTCTGGCTTGGCAGGGCTTGACGGGACCAGCGGTGAGGGCTTGACTGGGCTGGACGGGACCAGCGGTGAGGGCTTGACTGGGCTGGACGGGACCAGCGGTGAGGGCTTGACTGGGCTGGACGGGACCAGCGGTGAGGGCTTGACTGGGCTGGACGGGACCAGCGGTGAAGGCTTGACTGGGCTGGACGGGACCAGCGGTGAAGAAGTCTCGGCGGGACGAGACTCGGAAATGAGTTGAGGGGTGCTGGCAGGCTCTACGAGGTCGATGGTAAATGTAGATTCATTATTTACCAACACCCACTCAACACATGCGGCGAAATCGTAGCGAGGGCCGCTCCCTGGTAGGCGTGCCCGGGACCACTCACTGAGACTGGCAATGTAGAATACACAGAGGGATCGGTCAGGATAGTGAGTGAGGTACGCCAACTCCAGAAAATCCCTGGTGTGGGATTCCAGCGAACGGTTGTTCTGTTCCAGGCAGAGTAGAGCCACAGCAGGAATATACATTTTACAGGTCGGTTATTCTGTCACGGATGGGTGTAGACGGGAAGCACGAGGAGACGAGAAATAACAATTAACAGGATTTTAATGCTCAAAGAACTCAGGAGAATCAACACATACCATACGAACGCAACATATACAATAACCGACAAGGACTGAAGGAGAACACTGGGTTTAAATACACAGAGAACAGATCATGGGAACAAGACACAGCTGGGGCAAATTAACTAGACACAGGTGGAGGAACTGAACACAAACGAGGAGCGGGAAAACTGACACAGGACTAAACCAAAACACAGAGATGGGGAAAACTAAGAAACACAGATCACACTGGTGACATGCGGAGAGACATTTCACCACAACCCACAAGTCCTTCAATGTTCGTTATCAACCAGGTATATCACTTAAAAAAAGAAAAATTTTGTGAGATGAAAACAACATTAAGCAGGCAGCAATCATTTTTTACAAAACCCGCTAAAAAGTCACAGGCTGCAACCGAAGCTTCATTTAGAGTTTCTCATTTTTTAACGAAACACAAAAAACCTTTCTCTAATGGTGAAATTGTCAAGGGAGCAATGACTGTGATAACCAACACTCTGTTTAGAGATCACAAGAATGGAAATAAAATAATGTTACTTAGAGATATTTTGGTGATTAAAAGTAAAGCGAAAAAAGTGCCACAGTGTTTGTTTATTTTAAAAATGAGAAATTGTTTATTTTTATATAAAAATTTGCATTTCTTTCATGCTCTTCACTGGCCTACTTCCCTCCATCTCGTTCACTCGGATGTATGTCATTGCTTACGTTGCATGAGTGCCCAGTCTGCCCACTACTGGCGGAAACTGCAATGGGCTGAATTGGAACGTCCTAAACCCTTGATCACTTGGAATCAGCTATGGAGTTGATTTATTGTTATTATAATATATATATATTTTTTTTTTAGAAACAAGCAAACACATCTAAATATATTTAGATGTGTTTGCTTGTTTTTAAAAAAAAAAAAAAATCATAATTAATATATATCATAGAGTTGTTTGTGGTGGTGGTGATTAGACGAGAACTGCGGTGACGCCACAATCGTGTTGCATTATGGTATATGGAGCTGCCTGAAGTGTACATATAAAGTATGTGCTCAAAATCGAGGGAGCGAGGGTCTGTCCATATCATAGACTGTAAGGTCCATATAAACTTCCCTCGTCCACTTCACGAAGTGGAACGCACTTCAAAATGGCGGCAGGGATTCCACCGAGGGGAAGTGATTAGGGAAGTTCGCAAGTGTGTTCGCGAGAACGGGGTTGGGAAGAGGAAGGTGATCGCGAGATTAAAGAGAGCGATCATGTAGTTGAGAGAGTTGTTAATAAAGTGAATATAACAGCAATGAAGACTCGTTATTGAGACCAACAACACAACATAAATGGCGACGAGGATGAACAAATAAAGAGAACGATTAGGATTACCGTTCAACTGTCATTGGAAGCGACATCTGGATCTAAGGCCCCTTCCACACTACTGCGTTTTAGTTTAGAAACGGAGAATTAAAACGAATACGATCTCCGTCCACACCAGCGTTTTAGCTGCGATCTCCGTCCACATTAAGGGTGTACTCACACTAGGCCCGGTTGCCATGAACCGGGCCCGAGTACGATTGCCCCCCTCCCCACTCCCCCTCTGGCCTGCACTCACATAGGGTTTCAGCATTCGTGCCGGAGCACGCTTACGTCATTATGGTGCGACGGTTTCGGGATAAACAAGAAGAGCGGAGGCTCTCTGAACCAACGCATTCTCATCCTTTGGCGTCATATATGTGAAGCCATATGACATTTCGTCAAAATCTTACGCACATGGCACCCTTTAGCGTCAATATAACACGCACTGTTATGGGTAGGTTTAGGTCTGGGGTAGCGTTAGGTTATGACGCCTTGGGATCTGTGTCTCATATTGACGCTAAAGGATGCCATGTGCGTCGGATTTAGACGCGCGTCACCTGTATGACGCATTGGGATGAGAACGGGCTGCTCTGAACACAATGCTGTTCCGTGCTCCAGCACGGTTAGCGCTCACACTGCATGCGAACCGTGCCCGAGTCCAACTGAACCGTGCTCTGGCCCACCTCTTCCAAGCGGGCCAGGGCCGGCTAATCGAGCCGCGCTCGGGCACGGTTCGGAGCACTCACACTAGTCAAACAAACCGCGCTTTGGTGGTCAAACGCACTTGGGCACGGTTCAAATTGGCTAGTGTGAGTACACCCTTAAACGACTGAAAATGCGGATCACGTGACCATTCACCTACACTGGGCATGCGCGTGCCGGTGTAAACACAACACAACTTCATTGATAAAATTATTCCAGCTTGCGCTGGTTCTTCCCGGCTTAACCCAAAACCGACGCTCCATGCACGGTCGATACCGCCGCTGCACACGGCATGGGAATTGTCACAGATCACTGGAATAATAGCTTGCCTCTGGCGCATGTAGGCAGTTAACGTTACAGCACCAGGGAAGGATACGTCATGACTGATGACACCCAATCAGAGAGCCGAGGGCGAGCATCTGCGTCATCGTTTCTAAAGTCCTCTGTTTTGACCCGTCTTCACTAAAACGCCCTCCGGAGATTCAAAATGCAAAACGGGTCTGCAGCGTTTCTAAACTTCTCCATTTTAGGTCTACGTTTTTGCCGTTTTAGTCTGGACCAGAGGTGCAAACGTAGCAAAAGGTCTCCGTTTCTAAACGAAAATGTAGTAGTGTGGATGGGGCCTAAAAGACTGACTGGCTGAACTGGCATAATGGAAGGCGACGAAGCCGTAGCACGAGCACCGCCGATAGGCCTATATGTCGCACAGGCTCAGTTATCGCCGCCCATTCCATTGAACCTCGGAGTTTCGGATTTGTATGCAGAATACAAAACATGGAAAGACTCGTATAGTTTCTTTGAGTTGGCCAGTGGAGCTATCAATTCTGCTGATGTGGTAAGACGTGCTACTTTTTTGCATTGTATTGGTGCTCCAGTGCAGAGGATTTTTGCCAATCTCCCGGGTCCTAAAGATTCATATACAGAGACTGTAGCTGCACTGGATGCTTACTTTACTCCACGGAAAAATGTTGTGCTAGAAAGACACAAATTCCGACTAAGATCTCAACTACAGGACGAAACGATCGACGCATTTGTGAACACGTTAAGGGAACTGGCCAAATCTTGTGAGTTCGGAGCTTTAGAACGTGATATGATACGAGATCAAATCGTAGAGAAATGTGCACATAGACGATTAAGAGATAAACTGTTGCAGGAAGAGGGGCTTACGTTGGAAATAGCATTAACTGTTGCTAGAATTTTTGAATCAGCCCAAGCAGAGTCTAGCAGACACCAAGTGTTATAGATGTGGACTTACAACACATAAAGCAGATGACTGTGGAGCAAAATCAGCAACTTGCCTGTATTGCAGAAAAACGGTCATTATGCACGTGTTTGCAGAAAGAAAAAAAACTCACAGGAGCATAAAAATGACAGATACAAGGCCAAAGACAGGTCAGACCGCAAAGAAAAACCAGTGAGAGCTGTAAATGACAATTCTGATTCTGATGAATTTGTGTATTCAATTGATCCAGAAGGAAAAGAGACCATAAGAGTTAATGGACAGAGGCTGAAGATGGTCATTGATACAGGAAGTGGAAGAAATTTCATTGGAGAAGAACTGTATCGCAGATTGTTTGCACAAAAAGTTCAACTAAAACAAACCAAGAAAAAAATTCTACGCTTATGCACAGACGCACTCTCTCCACTGTGTGGGATTTTTTTGAAGCACATTTCCAATGGAAGGATAATGTCACGAACAGTGGCGTATCCAGGACATTTTTTGGGGGGTGGCCAAGATGGGACACAAAGCTAGTTTGGGGTGGCCATGGCATAGCGAAGTTTAATGCGTATACGTACGCAGCCGACCATGGTTCGAATCCTGGTCCTTTGCTGCATGTCACATCCTCTCTCTCTCCCATGATTTCCTGTCTCATAACTGTCAAATAAAGTGTCTATCCTGTTAAAAACAGTCCTAACCACCTATCACAGTCCTCAAGTATCTCTGGTTATTTTTACATGTCTATTTTTAATCAGTAATTATGGTCAGGATAGGGTAAACATTTTCTAAGAGCTATTTTCTTGTAGTGAATTAAAATCCTTGTCTCGTTTGATTAAAGTTAGACTAGAGTAGCAAAATTAAACCGCTCTTAACTCATCCTATAGAATAACATCAGTCATCAGCTCATCATCTGTGTCACCTCTATTGTTACCTGTGTTTGCTTTACTAATTAAGGCACCATCTTGTGGTTACAAATAAATCACAGAAATCCATCAGGATACACCAAAATGCTTAATGATAGGACCTTATTAAAAAGTGTATCTGTAAAAGCAAAAGAAAAACTAAGCTTGTAAGGAAAAAACATAAAGATTTGTTGTTCTTTACATGCTTAGTTTGTTATTATTTAGCTTAGATATAATTTGTTAGAGATTTTTAATTTGAATTTCTTAGTTTGTTCTTTGCCAGGTGTGTTTTTATTTAACCACAAAAGGGGACTTAAATTAGTAAAGCAAACATGGGTAACAATACAGGTAACCCAGATGATGGCCTGATGACTGATGTCATTTGGATGTCTTGTGATGTATGAAAATGTGCAAAAAGTGTTTTTTAACCCAGACAGTATTCATGTCCAAGGCCCTGATGAAGGTATAAATTGAAACGTTGGCTTTGATTCAGCATACATTATTTAAATAGATGCTTCTTCATAAATTAACTTGCCATTTTTTTAATGCAATTTGCTCTGCCTATTTATACGTCTAAAAAATATGTGGACTGTGTGTGAAGATGAGCTAATTGATACAAACAAAAATCCTTTTTAAACAGCCCTTAAATCACAGAGCAAATAAATAAGTCACAGCTTGTTCTTGTGTTATAACTTAAATCTAGACTTTCACACTATATTTCACTCACTGTTTGGCCAAAAATATAACATTAGCTCTATTGAACACACACACATCTGCAAAAAAAACACCCTCAGTCTTCAGTCCAGAAAATAGTGTTTCATATTTCATGGCGGTGTAACGAGTGGAAATAAGGTGTGGCCCCTTTAAGAGCTGCGCGCGCCCTCTTCAACTGTCTGCACTCTTAACTTGGTTTGCAGGCTGCTAAGCTAGTACCGTGTAGTTCGACTTTTTCAGTTTTCCTACACATTCAGAGGGAACTACGATATAACTAAACATTAAATTACCATACCTCTCAATCTACAGATTCCAGTGTTTTTATCGTTGTTGTATTGTTGCTGTTGTAACTGTGACCGTCCTCCTGTTTCACGGAGCAGCAGCAGCCAGCGCTCTCATCTCGTGGGTCACCTGACCTGCATGGCCACACGTCCGCTGAGCAGAAATCAGCTCTCACAGCCTCAGTACGACCATTACGGTGTTCGTTAACAGTGCCGCCGCTCCCACCACGCGCATCACGCGCTCTGCGTAGGGCACCAAGTGCGGAGAGGGCACCAAAAATAGCCTAATGAAAAATCAATCATCAAACTTTTTTTATAATCAGATTCAGCGCGTTCTTCATCTTCAATCCGCAGCTGAGCAGAGAGCACGTCAGAAACAGAGGACAGGGTGTGTGTGTGTGTGTGTGTGTGTGTTCATGAGCCTATGATCTGAGCCTCATTGGTCTGTCAGTGCTCGTCAATGTCAGATTATTTGTGATGACCAATCAAATCAAAGTAGGCGGGCTTTATGTTCACAGACGCTGAGCGCGAATTTTAACAGTGCAACTCGACGCTTCAGTCGGTCAAGTGCAAGATAAGATGTAAGTAGCTAAACTTAACTTTATATATTTGACAGTTTTTTAGGTCATAAATGTTGAAAGAAGGACAAAAAATAATAAGGCAAACTAATATAGTTTTGTCTAATTTCGCCATTTTTAACTGAAAATAGGCCTATGTAACATGTAGCCTAGTGTAGGCTAATAGTTTAGGCTACTGTCATTGTGAGGGGATAAGAAACATGAACAAAGCCGTTTTCATTTCATCATGTTAGGCACAGGATTAATAATGAATGTGTACATATTGAAAATAAAATACAAATTGTTGCCTTTAGTAAATTAAAAAAAGCCAACTTTAGGAGGGGAAGAGACAGGGGAAGATAAAAAGAAAGAGAAAATGTGTGATGGTGATGAGGAGAGAAATGGTTTTAAAGCTGTTGTTATCGATTTTTTTTTTTTTTTTTGCCTTCACAACATCTTACAGTTTTTCTCAATTGTTTACACACATTTTCTGAAAGAATGCCTCATATTCTCAGAACTCTACACACAAATCAAAAAACACACACACAATTGGCAAAACCCCTCAATTCTCCTGCAAAATGAAACTTTACATTCAAAACAATGTTATTTCTTCTCAAAATGGTATTTTGTTTTCAAATGACACACACAAACCATCATATGAATAGACATTTATAAGCAGTTGAACACTGATGTGCTCAATGTAAAACACTGTGATGAATGGAAAACACTTCTTCTCCATTCATCATAATGACTCAGGCCTTTTTTGTTCAGTGTTACACTTACTACAGACAGTACATACATAAGTGTGTTGTAAAACATTTGAGAATATTGTTTTTATACCCAGAACACACAAATACACGGCAACAAATATATTTTATTTTTCCCACAAAAACAATGGGAGATAGATCGCACATTTCGTACATCCCAACCAACACAAAGTTGCACATACACTGGTCTACATACAAAACAACAGAAAAATGTACGGTATGCAGTTACAGTAAAAAAAAATTAAAATAAATAACTATGCTGCATCTTCTCTTCTGCTTCGGTCTTTTATGCTAAAGCTCTGATCGCTAATTGTAAAACTGTGTGACATGTGTTTGCCCATGTGACGAGTCAGTGTGCAGATCTGAATGGCAGTGTGTTCCTTGTGAAAACCAGAGATTTTGTGCATGAAAATTGTGCCAAATGCAAAGAATTGTGTGTAGTGTTTTGAAAAACGTGTGTTTTAGAACTGCAATTTGAGTGTAAAGCAGGAATTGTGCTTGTAGTTTAGCAGAATTGGTTCAGGGGGTTGGTGAATGAGTTACATGTTGTGGTCATTGTGTCTCTAGTACCAGAAATTGTGTGTAAACAATCGAGAAAAACTGTAAAATGCACATCTGTAGTTCAGAGAAATCCAAAATTTTCTCAGGGAAACCCCGACCCCCCCTAACTAACCTGCCTCAAATTCGGGACCACAGTGATTATAAAACCCTAAACTAAAGTGTTACTTTTAAAAAAAAAAAAATTATATATTTTTTGATACCTCATTTTTTGATACCTCTAAATGAAAAAACCTAAATGAAAATGTGTTTTTTTTAGGGGGGGGCATCACAAAGGAATTATGCTTAGGGCACCAAAATGGCTAGCAGCGGCACTGTTCGTTAAAAATGTAAAACTGGCCCTAAATCAGTTGATCAGCTGTCATCATTGATTGACAGCATTTCTCTTGTTTCTTGTGTTGACGAACTTTTCCAACTACCTATCAGATCTGGGGTGGCCACAGGGGTGGCCAATGAGCTTTCAGGGGTGGCCCTGGCCACCCCAGGCCACCCCCTAGAATCGCCACTGGTCACGAAGGATGACATTTTTGTAATAAAAGGAAATGTAGAGCCACTGTTAGAAAGGCGGTCATGATTTGACTTAAAGCTGCAGTCCGTAGCTTTTTCCCTTTTTGTCGCCATCTCTGTTCGAATCTGTAACTGCAGTGATTCGCGGAATTATCATCTTTACGTGGGTTGTAAATCGGCATGAAACAGCGCGGATGAACACAGTGTTTTGAGGCGAGTGCTGCTGTCAATCATGTCATTCAGAATCACAGATTCACTTTTTGAAAGCTTGACCAACATTTTCACTGGAAAATGTCTTCTGAACAAGTAAGTAACATCCATTTTTGTTCTGATCAACTAAGGGGAAAAAAGCATTCGACATGACAAGCGATCGTTAGATTTAATCAGCGCGATTTACAGCAACCGTGCAAATCATAGCCTACTTTGCTCTCAAATTAGTCATGTTAACAACATCAGCATTGCGTGACTAACGTTATTTAATGTGTTTTATGATTATAGTTTAGAATTCATATTCTCCATAATAACTAAACTCCATAATAGCTAAACGAGAAAGGCACAACAAAGGAAACTCCATTACTGTGTGAATTAAGAAAACGTACTGTTACACGATTGAACTATTGAAATGTCTTACTTGTTCAGCAGAAAAAAGCCGTCTCTTCTTCCGTTTTGAACCCCTTCGGGAGTTCACGCACCTTTCAAAAGCCCCACCGATGTGTATCCTTGTGTTCGCATGAGACGGTTTCTTTCTCTTTCCACCTTAAATCCGAAGTACGAAGTCTTTTGGGTTTTATAACTGGTTAATCTCCAGTTGACACTGATGATTGTTGTTTGGATCTTTCTGGATCCGCCATAAGTTTAATCATGTAAAGTACTGCGTGAAAAGCCCATCTCTACATCTCCTCACGCGCAGTATAGCCGGCTAGCCGAAACTCCTTCTTTATGTGTACGGATGTGACGTAATGACGCAAAGACATGCTCGAATTTTCCCGCGAAAACCCACAGGTACCACTGGAATTAAAATCATTATTACAGGCTAACCGTTTTGAATCTAGCTATGGCAAGCAGATAGTTTTGAACACTGGCTGAAGATGTTTTTTTTTTTAATAATTAATTTGGGTTATTTTTAACTTAAAAAAAGCTACGGACTGCAGCTTTAAAGATCCTGAATACCACAGACCAGGTCAGTGCAATTGAAAATTCGCCAGAGAGATTTTTTAAACTTGAGGCTGAATATCAGAGTTTGTTTAAAGGACTGGGCCAAATCAAAGATTACAGCCATAACATATCTGTAAATGAAAAGGTCACACCTGTAGCTCAAGCTTTGAGGAGAGTACCTTACCTGATGGTAGAGGCTCTAAATCAAGAGCTGGACAAAATGCTGGAAGATGGAATCATAGAGGAAGTGCACAAAGGATCTGAATGGGTGTCAAACATTCTTCTCATTCCAAAAAAAAGACACTAAAGAAGTGAGACTTTGTGTAGATCTGAGAGAAGTGAATAAAGCAGTGGTATGAGAAAGACACCCTGTACCAACAATAGACAGCATACTGCAAGCAATGCAGGGAGCAAAGGTATTCGCAAAACTGGATGCCTGTAAAGGCTTCTGGCAACTTGATCTGGCACTTGAATCCAGACAAATTACCACATTCATTACACACAGGGGATGCTACCGTTTTAAGAAGGTTCCATTCGGATTGTCCAGTGCTCCTGAAGCATACCAGAAAGCCATGGACTCTATGTTATGTGGGATGCCAGGTGTGGTGTGCTACATGGATGACGTTGTCGTGTTTGCTGGAAATGAGAATGAGCTGGAGCACTGAGAAGACTGAGAAATATTTTTCAAAAATTCCAAGAAAAGTGACTGACCTTGAATAAAGAAAAATGTTTCTTTGGACTTAAACAGATTGAGATTTTGGGTCATGTTGTCACAGCGGAGGGAATAAAACCAGATCCACGAAAGGTTGAAGCAGTTTGTAACGCTCCCAGACCTGAAAATGTTGCACAGTTACGTTCAGGCACTTGTGGATTTTTGATGAAGTTTGTTCCCAATTACGCAAATCTGTCTGAACCTCTCCGAAAACTGACCAGACAAGGACAAAAGTGGCAGTGGTCATCTGAAGCAGAAAATGTTTTTAAGCGACTGAAAAAAGAATTAACTAGTGAGTCAGGCCTAGCATACTTCAACATAAATGCTCCAACAGTTGTGATCAGTGATGCAAGTCCAGTCGGACTTGGAGCAGTTTTGCTTCAGACACAAGAAAATGGAGCTAAGAAACCTGTAGCATATGCGAGCCGCTCTCTAACACCCACAGAAAGACGTTACTCTCAGATAGAGCGGGAAGCCAGGGTGCGTTTGGGCGGTGGAACACTTCAGAGCGTATTTGAGGTAGAGCTAGACTTTTAGTTTAATTTTGATAAATGGTTTTAAATTAATAATCCAGCTTTAGTAATAAATTAATAAATTAGCTTTAGTAACCAACTTATTATTTCAATACATAATTTTGATTCTATTAAGTTATTAGCTAAAATGTAAAGTTGCTAATGAACGCCACCTTTTGGCCAGTTTTCAGTAGACATATTTGTTACACAATCTATTTTTGCAATGGTACGACATTCAGAAATGATGTTATTATCTGCTGAAGTTTGATTGGCTGCTGACAGTCATGTTTTTTTAAGTATCTGAGTAATATTAAAGGAAAGAAGAGATGTAGAGGATATAACAATTTCATGGATCATCACACTCAGAGTTAGTGTTTTTTTCAGTTGTAGCTCTGTTGGTGGATTTTTTTAAACTTGGTGCGTGTCCTCAAAACGTCCTGTTGTCTATGTCTATTTGTGCAAAGTTTAGTTAATCTAAAAATCCTTACAAATACATTAGGGTTCCAGCACTTTTTGCTTGGACCCCTAATAATATGATAAGAAATACCAGTTTGCAACATCACACAGCATAACATAATGTTTTTGTACAGTTAAAATGACTGGAAACGAATGATAACGGAAGCCTTGCACATTAAAGCTAAAAATAAGGTGTTTCCTGTGCATTCACACTGGTGTCCTTGCAGGTCCAGGGAGGGAATGGTAAATGATGCTGAGCCACCATCTGGATGAGCTGCCAGACCTGCACTTCAGAGAAAAGACACACATTCTTTGCAGTTTGCACAAATTAACATACCCTTAATACCTTTTGAGCAGTGTTTATATGGCACAGCCTATAGCAGCCAGTGTGCATCCTTTTATTACCCATCTATCCATCTTCTTGAATATGCAGCAGCTAATGTTTTTTTGTTCACATAGACCAGAATCTTGAGAGAATATTTCCAGTACCTTGTTGAATCCATGTCACAAATAAACTGGCTAATTTAGGGTCAACTGTTATCTACCCAGTTTTAGAAATGTGCACCTAATAAAGTCAAAATTGCATATGTATGTAACATGATCTGTTAGTAAATTAAAACATTTAGTTTCAACGAGGATTCTAATATTCATGTCTTCAATATGAAACAGCTCTTTATTTATTACCACTGCTTTGTTTATTTACTACGACCAACACGTATTGACGTTTTTAGATAAAGTACTTTTTCCATTTGTCATTCACGGTGAGGCTCATGAGTATGTGGGTAGAAATTTCTAAAGCTTCTTGCAGCTTGGTTATCTATGATTCTGACCTTCGGGATACATTGCCCTTCAGATTGTCTTTGCAGCCATTGGATGTAACATTTCAAGAGTATGAAATTGCTGCTTGCTTTTATTAAGCCAAAAAGAGCACCTGGTCCAGATGCTAGAGTAGAGTAGAGTGGGTAGAGTGCTAAAGGATTGTCCTTTTCAATTGACTGGTGTTTTTACACCTTTAACTGTTTTAGCTCCTGTTAAATAATAAGTTGGTTCCTAGTTCATGGAAATAATCAAATATTGTTCCGGAACCGAGAATATCTATTGCTACTCAGTTAAAGGATTTTAGGCCAATAGCTCTACATCTTTTTTGGGTAAATGTTATGGAAAGAGTGTTATGCATATTAAGACTGATGTTAATAAATTAGATCCCCTGCAGTTTGCTTATCAGAGAGCTAGCGGCACTGATGACGCCACTTTAATCTTTTTGATTTAACTTTCAATCTGGTGGATTAGAGACTTTCTTTTAAATCACCCACAAAGAGTTCTCGTTAATGGTAAAGTTTCAAAAACAATTGTTTTAAATGCAGGAGTAGCCTACCACAGGGAACTATATAATCTCCTCTATTATTCTAATTGTGCATAAATGAATTTAAAATTCACAACAAATATTTTAGTCTACTTAAATACGCTGTAGAAAGGTGGAACTGAAATAAATAAATTGTATCATAATTATATAAATTCCATGCAAAAATGGTGCAAATTGAGTGCACTTGAGATAAATTTGCATAAAACTAAGGAATTAGTGATTAGTAGAAACAAATTTGATATCTCAAAAAAATTGCAACCCTGGATACTCAATGGATACCAGGTAGAAATAGTCATTAGTTCTAAATACTTGGGAACATTCATAGGTAGTAACTTGAGTTTGGTGGTTAACGTAGCTAGCGCAATTGTAGGTAAGACACAAAGACAACTGAATGAGATCATTTATAAAAGTTAAACAAAAAGCATGGGTTATTATAGAGGATTCTTCTCATCCCTTACATTCTAAATTTCAGTTGTTACCTTCAAGGGGATGGTTTAGACAACCTATAGGGCGAGTAAACATGTGTACCAGATGTCATTTGTGCCAACTGTCATTCCAATTTTAAATGCTGAGAAGATATGAATATGAGTAGGGGTGTATATGTAGGCTATGTACATGGGAATGTTATTGTTTTTTTGTATATTTTTGTATATTTTTCTGTTTGTGTTGGTGTCCTTGTGTGTGGTGTATAGTGAAGCCAAAGACAAATTTCCACTTGTGGACAATAAAGAAACTAAACTAAACTAAACATGCTACCAGTTATTCTAGCATGCTGTAGATGGTGCTCCTAGTTCATATAAAGCAAATTATGTTATGTTTGTTTATAATTCAAAAATCTGTTGCACTGCTGAAGAAATAGATTTATTAATATACAGACACATAAATGAATAAACCATTTATACTAAGATAAAATGTGAGGAAATACTGGAGATCCTCATCCTCGATCTCCATTTATTTCAATGCATTTGAGTTATTTTGTACTTTTATCAGCTCATTATTTTTAACTGATTTCCTTAACAATAACAATTGAATTACAAATTATAGGCCATAAGGTTAACTTTAATTAATGCATTTTCCAACTTACAGGTATGGTTATGCACTTGATCTGTTTTTATTTCTTTTTCATGTGTGTTCGATCTTTTATTGGTTATGTGTTTGTATCAAATGCTGGAAATGTGTGGGATTGAAGAGGTAGGCTGCATTATATGAAAACGATTTGAATAATAAGAATATGATGCAATACAAACTCATTATCAATGGATATTTTATATATAATTCTTTGAAATTCATTTACTGTTGATTGTATAGTGAGGTCTTCAATACAAGACATTTCCTACATAGCAATATTGTATCTGATATATTATTGTTTCCTTTACATTACTTTATTATTGTAAATGAGATTGTCTGTATATTGTGAGCTTCAGTCCGCGGGAGGTCTGAGCTGAGCGAGGAGCAGGCTGATTATACTGATTAAATACAATTATTTATAACTGCATTTTACAACTTATGCAGATAAAAGAACTACTTTTTGACTCCAGCAGATTTGACTCCAGTCTTTATTCAACATCACACAACACAACACAACGCAGAGGGTTAGCCGATTCGTAGCGAGAGACGCACACATATATGCCCAAACCCGCTACATTGGTAGAGTCTTCATCGCTCCAAAAATGTATTTGAGGTTTGTATCTGTCATGGTTCTGTCGCTTCTGTCTGGTTTTATCTTAGTGGGTGACAGAGCTCTGACATTCCGGGTTTGTCGTGTGTCAGGGTTGCTGCAGGTAGCTGAAGACGAGGACAAGGGCTTCAATATAATATATTTATTAAACAAACTTAAAACGTCCAAAAACAAACGAGAACAAAAGAACAGAACTCCAGGACTTCAGGGTTTACACACAACCATACATTGACGACGATCGACAAACACTGAGGGAAAACACAGGGCTTAAATACAAGGAATAATTGGATAATTAACAGAACACAGGTGATAAAACTGAACACAAACGAGGAGCGGGAAAACTTAACAGGACTAAACCAAAAACCACAAAGACAGGGGGAAACAAGATCTCAAAACATAACTCAATCACACTGAAACGTGACAGTACCTCCCTCCTCCCCGAAGGCGCGTCCTCGCGCCGTATAATATCCAAAGGGGTGGGAGGGTGGGCGCCCTGGAGGCTAGACGAGGGCATGGTGCAGGTCCAGGAAGCCTCCAGGGCGGAGCAGGCTGTGGGCGTGGCCACGGCGGTGCAGGCTGTGGGCGTGGCCACGACGGTGCAGGCTGTGGGCGTGGCCACGACGGTGCAGGCTGTGGGCGTGGCCACGGTGGAGCAGGCTGTGGGCGTGGCCAGGGCGGAGCAGGCTGTGTGCGTGGCCACGACGGTGCAGGCTGTGGGCGTGGCCAGGGCGGAGCAGGCTGTGGGCGTGGCCACGACGGTGCAGGCTGTGGGCGTGGCCAGGGCGGTGCTGTGGGACCCTCGGGCGTCCAGGGCGGAACTGTGGGACCCTCGGGCGTCCAGGGCGGAGCTGTGGGACCCTCGGGCGTCCAGGGCGGAGCTGTGGGACCCTCGGGCGTCCAGGGCGGAGCTGTGGGACCCTCGGGCGTCCAGGGCGGAGCTGTGGGACCCTCGGGCGTCCAGGGCGGACCTGTGGGACCTCGGGCGTCCAGGGCGGAGCTGTGGGACCCTCGGGCGTCCAGGACGGTGCTGTGGGACCCTCGGGTGGCCATGGCGGTGAGGACCCCTCGGGTGGCCATGGCGGTGCAGGCTCTTCAGGTGGCCATGGTGGTGAAGACCCTTCGGGTGGCCATGGCGGTGAAGACCCTTCAGGTGGCCACGGCGGTGAAGACCCTTCAGGTGGCCATGGCGGTGAAGACCCTTCAGGTGGCCACGGCGGTGAAGACCCTTCAGGTGACCACGGCGGTGAAGACCCTTCAGGTGGCCACGGCGGTGAAGACCCTTCAGGTGGCCATGCCGGTGAAGACCCTTCAGGTGGTGTTATTTTTCCGGGCCTCCGTGGATCTTTGGCCGGCCACGGCGAAGGCGTATAGCCCCCCCCCCAAAATTTTCTTGGGGAGAAGGACAGGTTCAGGAACGGGAATAGACTTGACATCTACGGGCGCTGGGTCAACGGGGTCTGGGTCAACGGGCTCTGGCGCTGGGTCAACGGCTTGGCTCTGGCGCTGGGTCAACGGGCTCTGGCTCTGGCGCTGGGTCAACGGGCTCTGGCTCTGGCGCTGGGTCAACGGGCTCTGGCGCTGGGTCAACGGGCTCTGGCGCTGGGTCTGGGTCAACGGGTTCTGGTCTGGGTCAACGGGCTCTGCTCTGGCGCTGGGTCAACGGGCTCTGGCTCTGGCGCTTCATGGGACTCGGAACTGGACGGGGCCAGCACATCATGGGACTCGGAACTGGACGGGGCAGCACATCAGGGGACTCGGAACTGGACGGGCAGCACTCAGGGGACTCGGACTGGATTCATGCTCTGCGGACAGCGACGGTCTCTGGCTGGACGGTCTCTGGCTGGACGGTCTTGGCTGGACGGTCTCTGGCTGGACGGTCTCCGGGGGAAGAAGCTCAGGAAGGTCATCATAAGGGTCAGACTCAGGCTCTGGCGGGCATGCAATGGGCTCAGGCTCTGGCGGGCAGGCGACGGGCTCTGGCTGGACGGTTTCCGGGGGAAGAAGCTCAGGAAGGTCGTCAAAAGGGTCAGGCTCTGACGGGCATGCAATGGGCTCAGGCTTTGGCGGGCATGCGATGGGCTCAGGCCATACTGGACTCGGGACCACCAGAACTCGATCACATCCCTACTACGACCTCCACGGGTCCCGCGAAATATGGCCATCCGGGTTCCCACGAAGGCCTGCTTCCAGCTCTCCATCTTCTTTTTTTTAAGGTCGATCGTTCTGTCAGGGTTGCTGCAGGTAGCTAGCCTGGGTTTCCCCATACTGCCTTACCGCAGCGCGATTCAATTCACGCTGAAAGGCAGTCTGGATACCATGGCCAGATTTTTCGCCTCATTTAGGGAACCAATCACAGAACGGGATCACAGAACGGGGAGGGAACAGCAAGACGATGACGACATATGTTGGCTATGAGCATTTGATAGACATTCTTCGCACCCAATAAACAGCGCCGGGCATTCGTAAACCACGCCTCAAATACGAGAAAATGTACATGTGGTTCCCAGACCCAAGTCTCAACGAGAATTGGGTCTGGCGTTAGCCAGGCTAGCAGGTAGCTGAAGACGAGGACAAGGGCTTCAATATAATATATTTATTAAACAAACTTAAAACGTCCAAAAACAAACGAGAACAAAAGAACAGAACTCCAGGACTTCAGGGTTAACACACAACCATACATTGACAACGATCGACAAACACTGAGGGAAAACACAGGGCTTAAATACAAGGAATAATTGGATAATTAACAGAACACAGGTGATAAAACTGAACACAAACGAGGATCTCAAAACATAGATCTCAACAACAAGATCTCAAAACATAACTCAATCACACTGAAACGTGACATCTTGTGTTTGTGTTCTAGTTCTGTTTATTGTGAGCACGTGGCTTGTCATGTGTTTCATTTGTGCCATGTGCTCCCCTGTCTATTGTCTAGCCCCTCCCATCTTGTTATCTGATTATTGGTTAATTTTTCCCACCTGTCTTTCTCGTTACCCTGATACCCTTCTTTGTTTGTTCCCCTATTTAGCCTTGTAGTCCTGTGCTAGCTCGTTTGTCCAAGTTACTCATTCCTGTTGTTTCCTTCCCGCTTGCATTCTGAGTTTTTGAGTTTTCTACCTTGTCTGCCAGTCACTAATAAATTTCCTCTGCATTTGAATCCTCGTCTCACATTCAACCATTCCGTGACAGTGTCACCAAGACTAAACTTTGTTTGGCCTTATGCTGATATAATTGCATATTCAGTTATGCTAGCTAGATATTGTTAATGTGATTATTACATTTACATTAACTGCAATACGGCCAAATTCCAAATCAGGGTATTCTTGTGCTTGTACTGTAAACAGACATTGTTCCTCTAGTTGTGTTGTCAATGATGAGTTGCTGTGAGTGGTCTCCATCTATGCGGTTGAGTTGTCTGTAAGTGGTGAGTGCTCAGAACCATTAGACACAGATGCACTGAAGCCATTATAGCAAATAACATTTAGAGCATCACAGTCCAACAACATGTGTGTACGTGTGTGGATTCACTATGTAACATCTGCTCCACAGAGACTGGTGGGTGTAAGGGTGTGGCAGCAGAGAGAGAGAGAGAGAGAGAGAGAGAGAGAGGAGAGAGAGGAGAGAGGAGAGAGAGAGAGAGAGAGGAGAGAGAGAGAGAGAGAGAGAGAGAGGGGAGAGAGGAGGGAGAGAGAGAGAGAGAGAGAGAGAGAGAGAGAGAGAGGAGAGAGAGAGAGAGAGAGAGACAGAAGGAGGAGAGGACAAGGAGGGACAGAGGTTGAAGTGGAGGAGTACTGTACTTAGTAAAGTAAAGAGAGGACAAATATAAAGAAAAGGGCCCAACAGGCAGAGAACATGTAAATAGCGGGAAGACAAGAGTACATGTGTCAGAGAGAGAGAGAGAGAGAGAGACGAGCGAGTGAAGTCATCATTTGTGCTGGGCTGTGCTCTCTCCTCCCCTCTCTCTTACGTCATTGCACACACACACACACACTTCGCACAGGCATAGAGGAAGACGAGAGAAACACACACCCATTCAGCATCCTTTCAGTAGCAGCTTAGCATCCGTATCTAAGATTGTCCAACTCACTGTGAGGTAGGCTTGAATCTCTTCTGCTCTTTCATTCTCAATAAAACACACGTATCTGGAAGTATTTGTGTTATACCTACAGTACAAGGCCAAACAAAACCATCCAGCAGGGATTTATGCATGTGATGCAGTTAGCTTGTTTGCATAGTACATATTTCAGATAATAAAGTAGCCTACATTTGAATATGTATTTTGCACATAAAGAATAAAATGAATATATGCAGCATTACTTGTTTACCAGAACCTTTTAATTTCTCAATGCAAGAGTTCCATGCATTTTTTTTTTGATAGATTTAATGTACTTTCACTTTATTACTCCATCTAAAGGTAAATGCAGTTGGAAATTTATGATGCTTTTACGGATTATATGATTTGTGAATAAAAAAATACCCAATATTAGAAAGAGAAAGAGAGACTGAGAGAGAGGGGGGGGGGGGGGGGGGGGGGGGGGGGGGGAGCCAGCAAAGACAGCTGAAGCTTATTTAGTAAAGTGGACTTCATTAAATTACGGCTTTTAGTGCGAGTTATATAAATGTGTCTGTGTGTGTGTGTGTGTGTTTATATTATATTACATTGAGGGGACCAAATGTCCCCACAAGGATAGTGAAACCTACATTGTGGAGACCAGCCAGCGGCCCCCTAAGGGAAATGGAGTAATGAACATAAGTAATGTTTAAAAAAAAAAAAAAAAAAAAAAGAGTAAAAATGCAGAAAGTTTTCATTATGAGTAGGTTTAGGGGTACGGTTAAGTGAGGGGATAGAATATAATATTTGTACAGTATAAAAACCATTATGCCTATGGAGAGTCCCCACAAAGAGAAACCGTGTGTGTGTGTTGTGTGTGTGTGTGTGTGTGTGTGTGTGTGTGTGTGTGTGTGTGTGTGTGTGTGTGTGTGTGTGTGTGTGTGTGTGTGTGTGTGTGTGTGTGTGTGTGTGTGTGTGTGTGTGTTGTGTGTGTGGTTCAGGTATACCATGGGGAGAAAATGTCCCTTGGACATTTTTTGGTCACCATTAGGAAAACAGCTTCTTAATCAAACTATGTGTTTTTTTGAAAATGTAAAAAATGCAGAAAGTTTTCTGTGATAGGTAGGTTTAGGGTTAGGGGATATGATTTGTGCAGTATGTCTATGGAATGTGCCCATCAAACATGAATACCCAACGTCTCTCTCTATGTGAGTGTGTGTGCGCGTGTGGAGTAAATGAAAATTATATTTGTGAGCATGGATCATGGAATAGTGTGGGACAGTAACTCTGGGTGTAACCAGTACAGAAAAATTACAGCACCAGGAAAGCAGCTTTCATTGTACATAACAGACATCAAGACATAAAACTCAAATTATTCAATCTGTTTTGTTAAAAATAAAGATACTTTGACTTTGACTTTGAATTGAAATGAAGCTCAAATAAATGTAAATATAAATAGTAGATGAAAACCTTAATCCTAAAAAAACTTGAAAAGCCAATTAAATATATTAATATATATATATAAAATATATAACTACAAGTAACTATAATAGTGTAAAAGTAACTATAATAGTATGCTAAAATAAATAACACTAAAATAAACCAATCAAAAGCCAGGACTGGAAAGATCCATATAATGTTGTAATAAAACATTATAAAATAATGTTTGAAAAAAAGCAAAACCTCAAAACATCTTTTCGTCTCTTTTTTTTAATTTAAAATTCTTTCTTTCTCTCATGCTAGATCTGACAGCATGGCTGAGGGTTCGGGTGAGGTTTCGCTGGCAGAGGTTGAGACAGCATTTCGTAAATTTGCAGTTCATGGAGACACCAAAGCAACAGGAAATGAGATGAATGGGAAAAACTTCGTTAAGCTGTGTAAGGACTGCAAGGTCATCGATGGGAAAAGTGTCACCAGCACAGACGTGGACATCGTCTTCAGCAAAGTCAAGTATGATTATTCACACTATGACCGACAGCAATAGTTTTTAATCCTGTGCAATGGATGCATGCATGACTGTTGTGTGTCTACTTATGTGTTTTAGGGTTAAATCAGCACGTGTCATTACGTTTGAGCAGTTCACTCAAGCCATGGCTGAGTTGGCTACAAAACGTTTTAAAGGGAAGAGCCAGGAAGAGGCAGTACAGCTTCTCTACGGTCTCATGGCTGGCAAAGAACCTGCCAACATTGGTGTCACTGTGAGTCCCAGCCAATTAAATCAGTCAGTTTTCATAGATTAAGCAATAACCATGGACAATAACCATGGATAATCGGTTTCTCTCTGCAGAAAGTGGCAAAAGCCTCTGCTGTGGACAGGCTAACAGACAGCAGTAAGTTCACTGGTTCTCATAAGGAGCGTTTTGATCCGTCTGGAAAAGGAAAAGGCCGTGTTGGGAGGGAAGACATCCCTGACACCAGTGGATACGTCTCGACATACAAAGGCCAAGGCACCTATGACAGCAAAGTAAAAGGGGACGAATGAGAGAGGAAGGATGAAAAAGAAAAAATGCTTTATGCATGAGTCTTCCTGGTTTTATTTCCGCAGCTGGGTTGTGACTTGCCTGCAAAAACAAACCCTGGCTAAAACTTTGCACGGAAGCCCATGTCTTTATCCCTTTCATACACCAGTCGTTCATCATCTTACAATTTTTATTTCATGTGGTAAAAAGCACTTGCAAAAAGTCTCTGACCCACTTGCCTTTCATAAGTTAACATATAATTTATTCTTAAGAATAAATAAAACCAAATAAAAACAGTTGAAGGGTTAATTCTGTCATCACTCATGTAGTTCTAAACCTGTATGACTTTCTTCTGTGGAACATAAAAGAAGATTTAAAATAGTTTAAAAGTGTGTCAGTTTTGTCCTAACAACGGAAGCCAAAGGTAACCATTCTGACTGGTTCCCAAAATATCCTCTTTTGTGATTTTACAGAAGAAGAAAGCCAGTAACACTATTTTCCAGGTCTTTTTTTTTTTTTTTACATGTAACATGTAGTTACTATAGTAATAACTATAAATTATGCATAATTACATGCAACTAACCCTAAACTCAACACTAATCCTAACGCTAAGCCTATAGTATGTAAATGTTGGTAATTAAGATTACTCAGTAGGCTAAATGTATAATTACACAGGACACCTTGTAACCAGAAAGTCTTGATTTTTTGGTTAAACTATCCCATTAAGTGCTTCTTTCTCTTTGCTGGTGTTAATACTGTATGTGTGCTGGATAAATTAGCTTTATTGTGTGTTTACGCTTTGTTGCACTGAGATCTCTATCAGACTGTAAACACTAAACTGAGTCAAAGCAAATAAAGTCATATAAAGAAACGTCATGTGGGAATATTTTACTTAAATTACAACACACATTAGTGTGATGTTTTGCATCATTTATGACTGTCTTGTGTTGTATTGTAGACAGAGGTGTGGTGCGTTCCTTTGAATAGCTGTTCTGGAGCTTTAATCAATACAAAACAGAGATCCTTCCTGGGAAAGCACATGAGGATTGCTTAGAAAAGATAGCAGCTTTCATCATATTTCATGGCTTTAATGCGTGTCATTGTGTTGTATTGTGTGGTGTTATAGTTTAAAAACTCGGTGGGGTTTTGTATTTCAGTGTATCTGAGGCAAGTCACAGTTTCATAAACTGATATCTCCCTTGTTACAGTTTTTTCATTCATATTTCCGATGCAAAGCTCCTCTTTAAAAACACACACATGCATCTGAATATCCCTGCTTGAATACAGAAGGAGGAGGAGTGCTGTCAGGATATAAAGCTGAACACCATAAAGACTCTCAAAGAAAGATTTTCATTTGCTCCCACTGAGACTCAAAGGGCAGAAACAGAAACAGCCATCAGACATGAAAGGTGAGAAAATAAATTGTTGTTTTTGTACAGAAATAATTATTCAGAGAGTAAGTGCCAAACAAACTTGGCAGAGCATTGCACCTGTTAAACATTCAGGGTGGGGAAATACCATTCAGATGTTGCTTGTGTGTCTTATAATATAGGTTTGAATAATATATTATTTATTATAGTAACATTTTATATTGTTATTTATTTTTAATTTTATTTATTACAAGTGTCATAGATACTTCAGAAAGTATTTGTTATTCTTTTTTAAACAAAATAAACATCAAGAAATTTTTGTTAGAATTATTTCTACAGCTTTTAAATAATAAAAAACGTATCTAATATTTAAGAGGCAGAAGCATCATATTGTTGTTCCATTAATTTGTTAATATTGTGCTAGAATCTGCAGACTTTTTTAGATTTTGTACAAAACAAATCTATGGAATTCTACGGAATTGATTTTCGTAATATGTTTTTTAAAAAAAGTTCAAAAGTTGCGCACTCTTCTTAGTAGCCGAAGGAATTATTAAAGGGGTCATATAATGCCATTTTTGTACAAGCTAATATTATTCTTTAGGGTCTAAATTAAAAGTTTGTAATATACTTTAATTAAAAATTCTCATTAGTATTGTAAGAAAACGCTTATTTTACCTGGTCAAATATACAATGCTCTGTTTTCCACAGTCTATGCTCTGTTCTGTGCGTACATGTTTGTAACACAATAACCATAACGCGTTGCTCATTATAAACGTGGGATTATGAATTATATTCAGAACGTCGTACATAGAAAACATGCCATAATGTACCCTGAGTGTAAACATTAGCGATTCATTGTGAAGCTAGCGATTTGCAAAGATTAATATAAATATTAATATAAAGGTTAATAAAACATTACACTCACTTCAGTTCTTCTCGAGGTGCAGGAACACGAATAGTTGGTATCAATTCCTTTTTTCAGGAGCAGCTTCTTAGCAAAACCAGCTTTATACCTCCCGAAAGCAGTCTGGTGTGAAATGATTCGCGCAAACATGAAAGCATTGACGTTGATCGTGGGGAATATTTCCTTCGAAAACAAACTCAGCCACTGCGTCTTCAGCGGTTCGGATTTAGGAACATTAAAGTGACTGCTGTCACTGTGTTCCTTATTGCACCCAAGATCAGAACACCACATCGCTTAGACTCCATTCTGCTCAGTGACAGTGCTGCTCCAGTGTACATTTCGGCACAACACCGGTCCGCCGCGATTGACAGCTCGCTCACGAGCGAGGACGGGTCTGTGTTGAAACACTGCTGTCAATCAACAATCGTGGGAGGGGCATCAGATCGTGTGACGCCACAAAATTGAACGGCTCAATTTGAGGTAGGGGAAAACATAAGGAGATTAAAACAAAATCACTGGATGGATTTTTTTCATTATATAATGTGTGTAAAGGCACTGCCAACACACATTTCAGTACAATCAACTTGTAAAAGTGCATGTACCATTATATGACCCTTTAAATTATGCTCAAGGGGAAGTCTGCAGATGTAGATTCCATGTGGGCTGAGTTATAAGTGAAAGATTTGAATACATTTGATCTCATAGTAATTAATCAAATTTCATGAGCTTGAACTAAACCGACTCAGAGCCATACAAAATGTGTAATGGAATCATAGTTATGATGACAGAATGTGATTACCCTTTGTGAACAATTTAATCAGGAAAAGGCGTTGTGCTGTTCTTTGTGTTGCCGCTGGTATTCGGCCAGCAAAAGAACTACACCTGGGACACGCCAGGACAAACCCTTGCTCCAGATCCCATCAACCGTAAGAACCAAGTCTCCTTGAAAATCGTATTAATACTGTAACAATATGTAAATGAACAGCAACCTAAAAGATAGACATAACTTTTGCGACTGATATCTTTATTCCTCTCTATCTAGCGTGCCTGATTGACCAGGACTCATGTGGTTGTTGTGTGATGCAGAGGAAAAAATGGCAGTTAGAAGAATATTTAAACTCCAGTATGAATTCACTGGAGGATTCGCTGGCCAGAGCACAAAACACACTGAGAAACATAAGAGGTACACACAAACGCTGCTATCTTTGAGCACAGACATCATCTCAAGCTCAACAGACTCTACGGAGTACGGACCTTTAGTTTTTTAAATAAACATTTTAAAGAGCGGATGTTTTATGTAATAGGGCAAAAGAAAAGTAGCAGACTTTAGTTTTCTAGGACTTATTTGATGCACAAACTGAACAGTAAACATAAAACAGAAATCTGACTAGAAATAACTGCATCTAATCTGTTGGTCTTATTTATTCTGTTATATTTTTACATATACGTTTCATAAATGTTCCTTGTTCATCTTTAGAGAATCGAGTGGCGTTTTCTGTGGGTCTAACCGACAGGAGACGCTGTATTGGACCGGCAAGGACGGCAATAAATGTGGTCTATCAGAGCATCTTTATCAACATTGGAGAGGCCTACAACTCATCCACTGGTGTGTTCACGGTTCCCCGGTCAGGCGTGTATAATCTGGCATTTACCGTGTTCAGCGACGCAGGCTCACCAGGCGCATCGCTGTCCGTCTGTACCAGTATCAGGAGGAATGGTGTGGCTCTAGCAGCACTTAGGGAGATGTACAATCAAGACCAGGAGGACCAGGCCACAGCAGTCTTACTCGCGCAGCTCGCAGTCGGCGACCGTATTACCATCAATCTCCACACTGGCTGCTGGCTCTGTGATGATCAGAATCATTACAACACATTCAGTGGATTCCTGCTGTATGCTACAGAGTGAAGCTCACAAACACACATACACAGACTTTAAAAGCTATATTAGTGAGGAGCTCTCATAGATGCAATGTACTGAACTATTTGACCGTTTAAACAAACCTAGACACATTCAATAACTCACACACACACACACACACACACACACACACACACACACACACACACACACACACACACACACACACACACACACACACACACACACACACACACACACACACACACACCACACACACACACACACACACACACACACACACACACACACACACGTTGGGTTTACTATCTTTGTGGGAAATCTCCATAGATGTAATGGTTTAGACAGTGTACAAACCATATATTCTGCAGAAAACTTTCTGCATTTTTACATTTTCAAAAAAACGGGGACCTAACCACACACACACACACTCAGAGAGAAAGTAAGATAAATGTTGTAAAAGGCACAGATGTTGAACTAGCATTAATAAAATAAAATGAAATAGAATTGTTTCTCAATCATTTACGTTCTCCTATAACTTTTTGTTGAAAAAAAGTTTTGGTTGATTACACCAATCCTCTCTTTAACTAGATTAAACTATTTTAAACAAAATTTTAAAATGTCTCTTATTATATTTTTAATATTATGGTTTATGTAAAATACATAAATGTAACAAAACAGTGTTAAATCAACGGCTACTAAAATTAAAAATCAATAATCAAAAGACTAAGATCCTACACTTACAATATTTCATTAATTTTATTTAGTAATAATCAGCGATTCAGCTAGGTACCATATTTATCAATATATTTTTTATTATAGAAGTCATAAAATAAAGTTATAAACTGAAGTAGTTAATAATCTAAATAAGTAGTCACTTATAAGACTTTCTACTTCTTATGAATTATAAGCAGTAGAGAGTCATGCTTGTTTTGAAAATAAACATTACAAAAAATACATTATATAATGCTACCTGTTTTTAGGCTGTTGTTTTAAGAGAAACAAAGTGTGTTTGTTGGTTAACAACCATTGCTATAGTATTATGGAAGAACGAGTTAATCTGAGAAATGAAGTGTTTTGGTAGATTTAGTGCATTTTGAACGTGAAATTAACTGTTGTGCCAACTTGAAAGTTGATAAGGAGAACGTACTCGGTTACTAACGTAACCTCGGTTCTCTCTAGAGAGGGAACGAGTACTGCGTAATATCTTACGCTATGGGGAAAACTCTTTTCCACGAGATATTGAAGCCAAAAATTATCCTTAATTTTTTATTAATGTAAAACGCTTTGCGGCAGCAAGCAGACATAGGCGAGACAGCTCGCGCGCCTATTGGCTGCCCTGCGGCAACAGCAGCAGCCTATCGAGAGTGGCTCTGCGTGACGTCACGACGAATGGGGGCCTTTCGCGCCCATATAGTCACGTCCCGCCAGAAAGGGCGTGGTCTCGCCCTATAACCAGGCTCGATAGCTGCTCTTACGTTGGTTTTCATCGCCGAAGCGAACCAGAGCGTATTCCAAGCACGGCAAGATACGCAGTACTCGTTCCCTCTCTAGAGAGAACCGAGGTTACGTTAGTAACCGAGTACGTTCTCTTACGAGAGTATCTCTCGTACTGCGTAATATCTTACGCTATGGGGAACACAATGCAACACGCCGTGCTGGTAGGGATCCAACACCAAAGTCCCAGGGGCCGAAGCCCGGGGCGCATATAGTGCATAATCACCATACACTCACAGAGAGTGAGGGAAGAGAGGCTAGAAGCATCATTCCCTGTAAATAGCATCCGAAAGGAGCTAATCATGTGACAAATAGACCATACCGTCAGGGTGAACATTCAGCCTGAACTGGGTGGCCACAAGTGTGTCAACATTTTAATGAGCTGCTGTACGGTCAGTGAGCAATACGCAGGTCAAACTCAGTATCCGAGCCGCACAGCGGGCAGATAGCACTGAATTTTATACCGCCAAAAGCTTAGCTTGTAAGGCGGGAACCTCCAAGTTATAGTATTTTATAAATGTAGACGGCGAGGCCCAGCCCGCGGCCATACAAATATCTTGCAGGGTAACCCCGCTAGACCATGCCCACGAGGAGGCCATGCCTCTTGTGGAGTGCGCTCTAACACCCAAAGGGCACTGTAGGCCCTTAGAAGTGTAAGCCAGCGCTATGGCACCGACTATCCATCTGGATAGGCTCTGTTTCGAAGCGGCAAGTCCCTTAGCACGGCCGCCAAACGAAACGAAAAGCTGCTCAGTCTGTCTGAAACCAGACGAGCGGGACACATAAGCCCTTAGTGCCCTGACAGGGCAAAGGAGACTCGCGTCCTTCTCCTCATTGAGAACCGGAAGGGCAGACAGGGAAATCACCTGGGCCCTGAACGGTGTGTTGAGGGATTTCGGCACATAGCCGTGCTTCGGTTTGAGTATGACCTTTGAGTCATTAGGTCCAAACTCCATGCATGACGCGCTTACTGAGAGCGCTTGCAAGTCCCCTACGCGCTTCACTGAAGCGAGAGCCATAAGAAACGCTGTCTTGAAAGACAAGTGTTTCATGTCTGACGACTGGATTGGCTCGAATGGGGCACCTTTCATGGCCTCCAAGACCGTGGAAAGGTCCCATGTCGGGACTGAAGGGGGCCTGGGAGGGTTTAGCCTCCGAGCTCCTCTAAGGAAACGCACGACTAAGTCGCTCTTTCCTAGTGACTGGCCAGACACCGGTTTTGCAAACGTTGCTATGGCCGCCACGTATACTTTGAGCGTGGAAGGGGGACCTGCCCTTATCCAGTAGCTCCTGAAGGAAGGAAAGCACTTCCGTAACCCCGCAGTCTACAGGTGAAAAGCCCTGCGCTTGACACCAAGCAGAGAACACAGACCACTTCGAGGAGTAGAGCCGTCTGGTAGACGGGGCTCTAGCCTGCGCGATCGTGTTTAACACTCCCTCTGGGAGGTCAGCGGGTACCCGTTGATGGCCCATGCGTGCAGGGACCACAAATCCGGGCGAGGATGCCAAATCGAGCCTTCCGCCTGAGAGAGGAGGTCTCTCCTCAACGGTAAAGGCCATGGGGCAGCGCTGGTCAGCTGCATCAGGACAGGGAACCACGACTGGTTTGTCCAGAGCGGAGCTATGAGTAGCACTGGGCATCCCTCCCTCCTGATTCGCTCCAACACCTGAGGCAGGAGTGAGACAGGGGGAAAAGCATATAGGGGGCGGCGGGGCCAAACATGGGCCAGCGCGTCCCGGATTTTCGAGAAGAATCTCGGGCAGTGAGCGTTTACTTGGGACGCGAACAGGTCCACCTGCGCTTTGCCAAACGTTTCCCACAGCAGCTGGATCGTCTGCGTGTGCAGAGACCATTCTCCTGCTGGGACGTTATTTCTGGACAGCCTGTCTGGCCCCACATTTAGGTGACCAGGCACATGCGCCGCTCTCAGCGAGAGCAGGTTGTGCTGAGCCCAGACCAGGAGGCGTTCCGTCAGCCTGTAAAGGTTTCGGGACCTGACGCCGCCCTGGCGATTTATGTACGCCACCACTGACATGTTGTCCGACCGGACCAATACGTGGTGGCCTATTATCTGGGGACAGAAGCGCCTTAGCGCTTTGTCGACTGCTATTAATTCCAAGCGGTTTATGTGAAGGAGCTTCTCCCGCGCTGACCATAGGCCAGCTAGCGGTCTGCCCTCGAGCAGCGCTCCCCACCCCGAAGTGGAGGTGTCCGTAGACACCACCTTCACACTCGAGGGGATCCCCAGACTCACACCTGACTGATACCAGTCGGTTGCTTTCCATGGTTTCAGAGCCGAAATGCACTGAAGGTCGACCCTGAGGCGAAATAGACCTGCGGTCCACGCCCTGGGGGGAACTCGTGCTTTTAGCCATAGCTGCAGTGGGCGCATGCGGAGCAGGCCCAACTGGAGTACGGAGGCTGCTGTGGCCATCAGACCCAGCATTTTCTGAAACCTTCTGAGCGGGACTATAGAGCCGTGGCGGAAGGATCTCGCGACGTGCTGAATATTCAATCCGCGCTCCGGTGACAGGCGTACTGTCATGGATAGCGAGTCTAACACTGTTCCCAGAAAGGAAATTCTCCGACTGGGGAGCAGTGAGCTTTTCGCCCAATTGACTGTAAGGCCCAGCTCCTCGAGGTGCTCGAGTAATGCGGCCCTGTGTTCTATGAGCTCCGTTCGTGAACGAGCTAGAATCAGCCAATCGTCCAAGTAGTTCAAAACTCGCATGCCCCGAAGTCTCAGGGGGGCGAGGGCCGCGTCCATGCACTACGTGAACGTACGGGGTGCTATGGACAGGCCGAACGGCAGGACTGTGTATTGATATGCCTGGCCCTCGAAGGCGAATCTCAAGAATCGCCTGTGATGGGACGCTATTTGTATTTGAAAATAGGCGTCTTTCAGATCTATTGACATGAACCAGTCTCCTTGGCGCACTTGCGCGAGGATTTTCCTGGTCGTAAGCATTCTGAACTGGCGCTTCACGAGCGTTCTGTTCAGCAGTCGCAGATCTAGAATGGGTCTGAGCCCACCATCTTTTTTCGGTACCAGAAAATATCTGCTGTATAAGCCCCCTTCGCCCTGAGATAGAGGTTCTATAGCCCCTTTTCTCAGTAGTTTCGCTATCTCGGCTCGAAGTAGATGAAACACTTCGCTTTACACCGTAGTTTCGACTCGCGCCGTATAACGGCGGGGGCGTCGAGCGAACTGTAGCGAACAGCCTCTCGTTATAGTGTTCAACACCCATTCTGATACCCCGGGAAGCCTTGACCACGCATCTGCGTGAATAGCTAGGGGTAGAATGAAATCTGGGCTCTGGCCGCGGCAGGACGGCGGCTCGAGAGCCCCTGTGTACTGGGAACACAACACCGTGTTTACAGCGTTCGAGGCGGGGGGCGCGCTGATCACAGCGGGCAGCCTGGCCGCGCTCAGCTTCTCTATGGCGGGACGCGCAGAGAAAGCGAGCGGGGCGAATCCTGTGGGATTCGGCGCGTGTGAGGGAATGTGGGCACATTTACTAAATGCGGGCACATTTACTACACTGAGAATACTGTCAGCTCGCGCCGACTAAATCACTGCTGTGTTTACAGCGTGCGAGGCGCGCGCTGATCACAGCTGGCAGCCTGGCCGCGCTCAGCTTCTCTGTGACGGGTTGTGCAGAGAAAACGAGCGGGGGCGAATCCCGTGAGATTCGGAGTGTCTGTGAGAAATGCGGGCGCGAGACAGCGGGCACATTTTCTGCACGGAGAACACTCGGCTCGCGCCGACTGAATCAACGCTGTGTTCACAGCGTGCGAGGTGCGCGCTAATCACCGCGGGCAGCCTGGCCGCGCTCAGCTTCTCTGTGACGGGTTGTGCATAGAAAGCGAGCGGGGGTGAATCCCGTGGGATTCGGCGTGTCAGTGAGGAAATGCGGGACAGCGGGCACATTTACTGCACTGAGAACACTGTCGGCTCGCGCCGACTAAATGTGTGTTAGTTTCGTTTTTACAGAAACCAAGGGACACGCATAGTGTAGTGTAAGCGGGCATGTATGGGCGCGTTCACTACATTTTCTGCACAACCAACATGAGTTGGTTTTATTTGTGCTAGCCCTGCACCGTGGCGGGCTGTGTCTGGGTGTGGGAATGGGCACTGGGACGTGGGCATTCTTACAACACTCATAACACCATCGGCCGTGGCCGGAACACCAGAAAATGCACTCTTTATTGGATTTATCTGGGTAGCCATAGAAACGGCTTTTGTGCGCAGGCAAGCGGGCTGAGACACCGGCTGCTTCACTGCGAAATACACTGGGACAGTCACAACGCATGGAACTGAACGAGCGAGAAGTTTTGGTGGAAATCCGGCAGCAGCGGGATCTGAACACCGTCACTTTCCTAGAGAGACTAGGAAGGCCTTGAGACCTCGGGCTTTACCTCAATCCTCGGCCGGGGCCCGCGCTGAGGGGGGCGGCGTCCAGCAGAGCGAGAGCGCGGTGTTTGATCTCGGGCCTGGCGGCGCTGCTAGTTAGCCGAAACGACGGCCTTTGTGCGCAGGCAAGCGGGCTGTGGAACCAGCTTGCTCACTGCGAAATACACTGGAACAGTCACATTGCTTGGAACTGAACGAGCGAGAAGTTTTGGGTGTAAATCCGGCCGCAGCGGGAACTGAACACCGTCGCTTTCCTAGAGAGACTAGGAAGGCCTTGAGACCTCGGGCTTTATCTCAATCCTCGGCCGGGGCCCGCGCTGAGGGGGGCGGCGTCCAGCAGAGCGAGAACGTCGAGGAACACGGAGCGCTCGGCTTCCGTCATCTCGGATAGCGTTAACCACAAATGTCTCTCACCATTCAGGGGGGGAAAGGCGCGGGTCTCGACTGTGACGGAGCTTCGTCTTTCCCGAGAAAGCGTCCGTCCAGCCTATTGCGCGTTAGTTGCGCGAGCGCCTTTCAGTCGAGGCCGATGTAATCCACGGCTTGAGAGAGGGGACGCATCGGCTCAGTTTCAATGCCGTCTCCGGTAAGTTCGTCGAGCTCAAGTGCGGACGCGGCGGCGGACGGCGGCCGCTGTCCGTCTGGGAGCGACTCGAGCGAAGCCGGCGAAGCTGGCGGGCGAACCGGCGAGCTTTGGCGGGCTGGAAATAGCTCGGGGCGCGCGCTGGGCGCGGCGCTTCTTGCGGCGCGGCATCACGGCGGGCTGGGATGCGGGCTCGGAGAACGAAGCTAGGCGAGTCCGCAGAGTCACCATAGGCAAGCGTTCACAATGATGGCATCCGCCGTCAGCGAGCGCGATGTCCGCGTGATCCTCACCCAGGCAGGACGCGCAGATGACATGTCGGTCCTCGTCGCTGAGTGGGGCTCGGCAAGAACCGCAGGAAGGCATCTTTAAAAAGACGCCGCTCTTTTAGAGGGGGTGGGAAAAAAGCAGATATGCAAGCACACACACACACTCTATGCAGAGGAAAGGATATAACGCCGGAAAGCACAGCAGGTACGGCGGCTGAAGGCGGCGAGGCCAGCGACTCCAGGCTCAGTGGCACGTCCCGCTGAAGGCTACAGGTCGACGGCGCGGCTTCTCACTCTGGATCCAGCGATGCGTGAGGCTTCGCTGAAGAGATGAAAATCAACGTAAGAGCAGCTATCGAGCTGGTTATAGGGCGAGACCACGCCCTTTCTGGCGGGACGTGACTATATGGGCGCGAAAGGCCCCCATTCGTCGTGACGTCACGCAGAGCCACTCTCGATAGGCTGCTGCTGTTGCCGCAGGGCAGCCAATAGGCGCGCGAGCTGTCTCGCCTATGTCTGCTTGCTGCCGCAAAGCGTTTTACATTAATAAAAAATTAAGGATAATTTTTGGCTTCAATATCTCGTGGAAAAGAGTTTTCCCCATAGCGTAAGATATTACGCAGTACGAGAGATACTCTCGTAAGAGAACTGTATGAAGAGTTTTGAAAAAGCCTAAGTATTGAGAAATGTGTCTTGTAAAAAAATGTAAAATATAGTAGTTTATCTCTATTTATGCCATTATGGCTAATGTTGATCAACTTTAGAGACCAACCTTTCTTTTTCCTGGGATCAGCAGCCTAAACAACATTTCATTTTCCATTTCCTTCTGCCAGATGATAATGCTGTATAACTTACACAGATAAAGTTTCAGAATTACATCACGGGATGAACCATATTAAACCAAACAACACAATACAAACATGTATTTTTGATCTCACTAAAGAAAAAAACATTACTGCTCCATTCATTGATAATAAGGCTCTTGATACACCCATAACGGATAAGATCAGCCAGTTGTTCACACAAACACAAGTGCAACCAGAACCAGCTGACCTACTGATACTCGTGTCCCTTTTTCGGTTTTATCGGTTATCATCTCCTAATAGCACACACACACTGAGTGTTTGCTGAGTGTCACACTGGGTGTTCTCTTACGAGAGGTTCTCTCGTATTGCGTAAGCTAGCTTACGCTACGGGAAAGATTCCATCTTTCTGAGAAATTGAAGCCAAAAATTATCCTATAATTTTGTATCCATTGTCAACGCAGTTCAGCTGCAGCAGACCATGAGAAGGCTAGCTAGCCGCTCATTGGTTCGCTCACGGAGAACTGCTTAAGCCTATGAGGGAGTGCGGATGAACCCGCGACCAATGAGAGTCAGACTCGCTCTCCCTACGTCACCGCCCCGAAGCGGGCGTGGACGAGGCTATAAATACCCCGAATAGGCTGAATAAATCTGATTTTTTCATCCTTCAGCGACGCACCTGCATCTGCTGATCCTGAGAGAGAAGCCGCCGTCGTTTGAAAAGGCACCTTCTAGCGAGCGTTTGGGAGACTGAGGAAGCCGGCCGTCTTCGCCACCTTCAGCCGTCCTGTGAGCTAGCGCCATCCGACGGAGCGTATCCTTTTACTCAGAGCTTTTATAAAAAAATCCTATTGTATCTAAAAGAGCGAGCGTCTTTTTAAAGATGTCTCGAAATTCCTGCGGCTCCTGCCGCGCTCCTCTCGAGGCTGGAGACCGCCATGTCATCTGCGCCGTTTGCCTCGGACCGGAGCACGCTGAAGTCGCCCTCGCCGACGGCGGCTGCGACTTCTGTGATTCTATGCCTATGTTGACCCTGCGGGCTCGACTGTTGGCTGCTAAAAGCGCTCCCAAGCCACCTCTGTCTGCCAGAGGCCGCCGGAGCCCCAGCAAGAAGCGTTCATCCCGCCGGAGCCTGTAGCCTCCCGCTCTCCTTCTCCGCCGCTTCCGGACGAACAGTTGCCGCCGAGTGGCCGCTCTGTTGCCTCCGATGACGCCGCGGACATCAAGGACTCATGTTCGCTTCTCGCTTCCGACAGTGAGGATTGGTCCGGTTCTCAGGTCTCGTCGAACCGCGAATCCTCCAGGACTCGCGCGGGCATTGAAGAGGAACTAATGCGCCTCCCGCCGGTTGAACACTTGGTCGCCGCACACTTATGCCCGCCCTCTGCTAGATGGCGCTCATCACCTGTGCTTCCCTCGAAAGCCTGCAGAGCGACTTCAAGTTTTCACGGCCGCGCATACTCAGCCGCCGGCCAGGCAGCGTCTGCGCTTCACTCGATGTCTGTGCTGCAAATCCTGCAGGGCGATTTGCTGCGTGAGTGGGATGAGGGCGGTAAGAACCCCCCGTCAGTCGCGGATTTGAGAAGCGCCACGGACCTTGCTCTTCGCGCTACAAAGTCTGCTGCTCTAGCCTTGGGGAAATGCATGGCCGCCATCTGCGTGTCTGAGAGACACCTATGGCTCACTCTCGCCGACATGGGAGATTCCGAGCGCGCCGCCTTTCTCAACGCCCCGCTCTCTCCAGCCGGCCTCTTCGGATCCGCTGTCACGGGTATCGTCGACCGCTTCTCCGAAGTACAGAAAGCCTCGCAGGCCATGGACCTCTTCCTGCCTCGTCGCGCTAGCTCCTCTGCAGGCCGCCCACGTGATCGGCCTCCTGCACGAGCCCCACCCCAGCGCACAGCTCAGCACAACCAGACTGCTCAACGACGCCAGGGCGGCCGCCCGCGTTCCCGCTCCGACAGCCGCCACAGGCCGCCGCCTCCTCGGGGGCCTCGGCCTAGAATCACGCTGAATCCTGAGCAACCAAAGTCTGCCTAGCACAGCTGAGAAGAAAAAGACGGCGCTCTCCCGCTGCGGCCGGACTGCCGTCAAAGCTCTGCCCTCTGTTAGTCCCCGCCCAGGCGGTTACTACAGCAGTGTTTTCTGCCATAACCAAGCCGGTCTCCCTTCCCGCTTGCATGAGCACAAACGCCGTTTTCACGGCGACCAGAGAAATCTCAAAAAGAGCATAAAAGCCTCTTGTGTACGAAATGTGCCCGCAACACTGTGTTCACTCATACACAAAAGCACTCCAGTTCCCCTGTCTCACACAGAGTCCACTCTCATAAAACGGGCCAAGCCCGTTCGAGTCCCAGAGTACATAAGCGCGCCCACGAGCCCGTGTGCGCGTCCCACCTCTGCTCACTCTGTTACAGGGCCCTTAAGCTCCTCTCCAAGTGTAAGTCCCGCTGTTATAAGCACTATCAGCGCGCTCACGCAGCCCGCGAAGTGCGACAATGGGGACCATGTAGCCATTCACCCCCAAGCGTCACGCTTCAAGGCGTGGAAAGCTATTCCGGGAATCTCCCAGTGGGTGTTAAACACAATAAAGCTAGGCTATCGCTTACAGTTTCGTCGCCGCCCCCCTCGCTTCCGAGCGCGGCTAGAAACTACGGTGAACCCAGAAGCAGTGTCACTGCTCCGTTCAGAGATAGCAAGTCTGTTGTGCAAGAAGGCTATAGAGAGGGTGCCTCTGGCTATGAGCGAGTCGGGGTTCTACGGCCGTTATTTTCTTGTTCCCAAGAAAGACGGCGGTCTCAGACCAATATTAGACCTCAGATTTTTGAACATAGCTCTCATAAAGAGGACCGTTCAAAATGCTCACTATCAGAAAACTCCTCGCGCATGTGCGCCAGGGGGACTGGCTCATATCACTAGATCTGAAGGATGCATACTTCCAGATCCAGATAAATCCCCTTCACAGGCCATTCTTACGTTTCGCCTTCGAAGGCCAGGTTTATCAATACACCGTCCTCCCGTTCGGCCTATCCTTGGCACCCCGTACGTTCACGAAGTGCATGGATACGGCGCTCGCCCCCCTGCGGAGTCAGGGGCTGCGAATTCTGAACTACTTGGACGATTGGCTGATTCTGGCACAGTCTCAGGAGGAGTTACTGTCTCATCGTACAGTTCTCCTCGACCATCTGAAAGCTTTGGGCCTCTCTGTCAACTGGACAAAGAGCGTACTACAACCCAGTCAGACTATCTCCTTCTTGGGTATAGAGCTGGACTCGGTCACGATGACGGCGCGTCTATCGACGCAGCGCGCGCACCGTGTGCAGCGCCTCGCCGCATCTTTTCAGATGAACAGACTCACGCCTTTGAAAACTTTTCAGAGAGCGTTGGGTTGTACGGCCTCAGCCTCTGCGGTGCTCCAGCTGGGGTTACTGCGCATGCGCCCGCTTCAGCTCTGGTTGAAGAGCCGTGTGTCTCACCGAGCGTGGACCTCGGGCCACCAGCTGATAAGGGTAACGCAGACCTGTATTACAGCTCTGCAGCCATGGTTAGTGGCAGAATGGTTTCAGCGCGGCGTCTCCATGGGGACTGTTTCATGCCGAATAGTCATCTCGACAGACGCCTCCAACACGGGGTGGGGGGCGGTCTGCGAGGGCTCACCGGCCTTCGGCCCTTGGTCAGCTCAAGAGAGCCTCCTACACATAAACTGTTTGGAGATGTTGGCGGTCGAGAACGCGCTCAGGCGGTTTCTCCCGCGCATTCAGGGCCATCATGTGCTGATCCGTTCGGACAATATGTCCGTGGTCTCCTATCTAAACCGTCAGGGCGGAGTCAGATCCAGGAATCTTTTCCGGCTGACAGAGCGCATTCTAGTTTGGTCTCAGTGTCACCTGCTCTCGCTCAGAGCGTCGCACGTGCCGGGACAGCTGAACGACGGTCCAGACAGCCTGTCCAGGAACCCCATTCCCCCCGGGGAATGGTCCCTGCACCCTCTTACAGTCCAGAAACTGTGGCGTCTATTCGGCAGAGCAGAGGTGGACCTCTTTGCCTCGGCGGAGAACACCCACTGCCCAATATTTTTCTCAAGGAGCGAGGACGCGCTAGCCCAAACCTGGCCCAGCCGCCCGCTTTATGCCTTCCCTCCGGTCTCTCTGTTACCACAGGTGCTTCAGAGAATCAGAGAAGCGCAGCACTCGGTGCTCCTCATAGCCCCGCACTGGGAGGGTCAGACTTGGTTTCCGGAGCTCACGCAGCTGTCTCAGACAGCGCCGTGGCCCATTCCAGTCAGAGCAGATCTCCTCTCTCAAGCTCGCGGCTCGATCTGGCATCCCCACCCAGAGCGCTGGGCGCTTCACGCGTGGGTGATCAACGACTACCCGTTGCTTTGCCAGAGGGAGTGATTAACACGATCATACAGGCTAGAGCGGCTTCTACCAGAAGGCTCTATGCGTCAAAATGGTCTGTGTTCTCGAAGTGGTGCACAGATAGGGGTCTGGAACCGCGGTTATGCGAGGTTCCCTCCTTACTAAATTTTCTCCAAGAGATGCTGGACAAGGGCAGATCCCCGTCCACTCTCAAGGTATATGTGGCAGCCGTCGCGGCGTTTGCTGAACCCCGACGCGGCCAGTCACTGGGCAAAGACGGGCTGGTAGTCCGCTTCCTCAGGGGAGCTAGAAGGATGAATCCCCCGCGCCCCCCTTCGGTGCCGATCTGGGACCTTTCCATAGTTCTTGATGCTATGAAAGCTCCCCCATTCGAACCGTTAAACACCGTGGACCTAAAGTACCTGTCGCTAAAGACCGTTTTTCTACTCGCGCTCGCGTCAGTAAAACGGGTGGGAGACCTACACGCGCTGTCCACCAGCGCGTCCTGTCTTGAGTTTGGACCTAATGACTCATTAGTCGTTCTTAAACCTAGGCATGGCTATGTTCCCAAGGCGATTGGCACCCCGTTCAGGGCACAAGTTATATCCCTATCGGCGCTGCCTGCTTCCGATAGCGAATCGGATTCTAATCTCCTATGCCCGGTCAGGGCTCTGAGATTATATGTCACTCGCACAGCTCCGGTCAGACGATCCGAGCAGCTTTTTGTTTCGTTCGGCGGGCGCACCAGAGGTTTGGCCGCCTCGAAACAGTCCCTATCCAGATGGATTGTTGATGCCATTGCAGCAGCATACGCATCGAAGGACCTGCCATGCCCTTTGGGCATCAGGGCTCATTCCACTAGAGGCATGGCCTCATCGTGGGCATGGTCCAGTGGGATTTCCATTCACGACATTTGCGTGGCAGCGGGATGGGCTTCCCCCTCCACCTTTGTCAGATTTTACAATCTGGAAGTACCCGCTTTGCAGGCTAAACTACTAGCAGTCTAGTATGTTTCAGCTCTTCTGGTTGAGCTGCACTATAGGGGGTTAATTCACACAGACCGAGTTCGTTCTGTCCCTCTCTTTTATGTGCTTATGTACTACACAATCACCGGCCCGCTCCGCTGGCCGTTTGTCACTGATACATATATTCGTTCCCACTTTCGGTGTTCCCCGGGATGCCCGCGGGACTAATAGTGGATGCTTAGCACGCACGGCGTTGACAATGGGTTCCCGTAGCGTAAGCTAGCTTACGCAATACGAGAGAACCTCTCGTAAGAGAACGAATCGGTTACCTAACGTAACCTCGGTTCTCTCTAGATGAGGGAACGAGTATTGCGTTCCTGGCCGTGCTTGTGCTACTGGCGATGTTCGCTTCAGAATTGAAAAAACCAGATTTATTCAGCCTATTCGGGGTATTTATAGCCTCGTCCACGCCCGCTTCGGGGGCGGTGACGTAGGGAGAGCGAGTCAGACTCTCATTGGTCGCGGGTTCATCCGCGCTCCCTCATAGGCTTAAGCAGTTCTCCGTGAGCGAACCAATGAGCGGCTAGCTAGCCTTCTCATGGTCTGCTGCAGCTGAACTGCGTTGACAATGGATACAAAATTATAGGATAATTTTTGGCTTCAATTTCTCAGAAAGATGGAATCTTTCCCGTAGCGTACACTGTAAAAAATATTTTAGCAATTTAGTTATTTCAACTTATTTTTTTAACTAGATTGTCCAGACAACAAGAAATTTTAAGTTTTCTTGTCCTTAACTTATCGAAATAAGTTAGTTAAACTAAAAAAAACCCATGCAAAAAGATAACTCAAAATAATGAGTTAACTTTTTTTACAGTGTAAGCTAGCTTACGCAATACTCGTTCCCTCATCTAGAGAGAACCGAGGTTACGTTAGGTAACCGATTCGTTTTTGCCAGTAAGGAGTATCATTGCTGTGAACTTAACAGAGGACTCGAAGAAACCTAAACACCATGCGACAAAGCTAGTTTGACTGGAGTAAAAGGTTATAGGTAATAGAAAAGGTGAGTATGAAAAATAAAATGTGTGTATGATAAATTATTCTTTGCATGCTGGAAACAGCTTTTTAGATCTGTGACAAAAGCCTTCTCACCAAAGTCAAAAATTATTTTGATGACAATAAAAGAAAACAATTTGTTTGCCATAAATGACAAAAACTGTAGCATGTATGGTAATGCCATATGAATATTGAATTTTGCAAATAAATTTGGAAAAATATATAATCATTTGAAAGATTTTGAGTTAAAAAAAATGCTGTAAAATAAATTCAGTCTGTTTCAGCTAATGTGATGGTTGTTTTGTATCAGGACCTGCTACTCTGAAGAGGTCAGTCTTCTGAACAGCTCAAAATTCTTTATATTAAAGTACAAGCTGAAACATGTCATGTTCAGTGTTAAAATACTTTCCTCAATTCCGGCTTAAAATCCAGGAAGTGCTACGTGTAATGCATTTGTATATTGCTCAGATTGTTGGAGCAGCCCGAGACAGCAACAAAGGCCCAACAACCAGAATTGTAATTACTTGCAGTACAGAGTTGTTCACATGCAATAAAGAGCTTGATCAACCGACACTGTTACTACACAGCGCTAAGAGATCCAGTGAAGAAAACATTTGAATTCGCCACTGAAGTAATAACATCGCTGCGAGATCTAGTGAGAAGCATTACAATTTCTCCATTATTAACCGTAGATCTCTATTAGATCAACCAGCGCTGACGTGGAAACCAGGAGAAACATTGTGCCGTAAATTAACTAGTTATAGGCTTTAAGTCCACAGATCAGCAACATGGATTTAATATAGTAACACTAACTGTAACCATGGAAGTTGGCTGGAATAGTGAAATCCTTTCAAGTACTTCACACATCTTTTTCCAACACTTCAAAATTAAAATATTATCTAAAAATTATATATATATATAAATTTGCATTTAAATGTTATTTTTAATGTGATGACCAAAACAGTATTTGTTCATCCTTCAAAGATTACCCCCATTTATAAACCTGAAAGTTTCAAGATGTAGGAAAACTCAAACTTATTTAAAAATATTTTTTTTCCTTTAATAAATAGGAAATTTCTCTGGCATTTCTTTCTTTTTGCTTTATCGAAAACGTACCGAACCGTGACACCACTGTATCGCTTCGAACCGAACCGTGAATTTTGTGAACCGTTACACCCCTAATCTTCATTGTTAGCCAAGGATTTATCAGTTAAAAAAAGATCTAGTATTGTCCCCGGGAGGGATTGTGTGTTTGACTGACCAATGAAGGACAAAGGGGGTGCTCAGAAAACATGTTTTATTATTATTTTTTTTATTCCATTCACTTTGGTAAGTCAAACTACACTAATAGTACATGCTACTGAAAGAAATTTTGCAGACTGTAAAAAGATGAATCTTGTAAGAACATTAAGGAGACAGCAGGTCACTCCACTCATTCTGCAGATCACATTGTGTTTATCTGGTGTTTATATGACACAACTATATGGACGTGAATCTGTTGATTCTTATTTATCAAAAGTTTGTTTCTCTATTTGTTATAGCAGCTGGTAGTAGGGTGGCAACTATGTCTCAGATGTCTGGATGTTTTACCTGTGATGTGTCCAATCCCTACAGCAATGAAACCCTGTTTCAGTTAAAAAACTTAGTTTAAACGGACCAAAACTGAGACTTTTGAAAACGAAGGCATGGCTGCCCACATTACTGCAAGCTTTGCTGACTTTGTTGTCCTTTTTAGCAGCCATTGTGCAGTTAAACTCTGCATTTTATAATATTGCAGTTGCCTATATGCGCAAGATGCAAGCTATTATTAGAGCAATCGCAACTGTTTACACTAAGTAATATATATATAATATTGAGTATACAGAACTAATTTTACTGAAATAAACAATACAAAACATAGATAAAGAGATGTAAATAAAGAAACAGGCTCATATTAAGTGAAGGGGGAAAAAGAAAGTGATATGGTAAAAAAAAGTAAATGATAAAAATGAACAATTAGAAAACAAATAAATACACTCATAATATTTTAAAATGTTCAAATGAAATACATAAACCTTTTTAAAAAATAAAATATATATTTTTTTAAATACGCTTATAAAAATAAGTAAAAAAATCAATATATAAAATTGGAACAAAATTAAAATAAATATACCAATAATAATGTTGCAAAATTTGAATTAAATTAGAATGTATAAATAAATTAAATATGTTGTTAAATTGGAACAAACTGAAATACATAAATTAAAACAAATGTTACATTAGAAAACACACACACACACACACACACACACACACACACACACACAAATGTATTAAATGCACATAATCAATGACTCACTCGGGTATCTGCAGCCTTATGTACTCAAACAAGGGATCTGAAGGACAGCGCTGGTACCAGCAGGTGGCACTAGTGAGACGGGGCCGTTTTGAGGCCGCTATGTGGGAGGACAACAGAGAGGATGCCGAAGACAGCGCCACACCTATTCAGTCTCAGTGCTGGAGAGTAGATTTGTACAGCTCATTTCTGGCAGAGAAATCTACGGGTACAAGTGGGGCCGAAACATCTTCAAAGGATACTTACTTTATCCTAGGACTAAAACAGCACAACATGGCTGAAAACACACCCACACATACACAACCCCAACAGACACATTGACAGTGATGTTTTTATTATGTTCAACAGAATAAACTATGACTAGTGGAGACAAACTCATTGTTATGGCCTCTGTTGCTCTTAAGACATATACACCCTCTCTTCAGACATTCATTCAGACATACTTTTACACACACTCACATGCAGTTGCAGGCTAATGTAAGGAATTAATTTATCATTACTGCTATTTTTGGTAAATTAAATGTCAATTTAATGCATCCATGACGAATAAAATAAAAATTCAAAGAAAAAGATTGACCCCAAACTTTTAAACGCTAGAGTAGTAAACCATCATTTGTGTGTAAATGGGAAACCCCACCCAGAGCCACTCTGTTATCTCATCTCACATCAGATCAGTGAATGACACACACACCCCAGCCACTGATGAATCTCAACAAGCTTAGCATGAGACCTCACTTCAATGTGCTGGTTTTCAAGGTAACACAATGAACAGCTTTTATCAACTACAAGTAAAAGTTACTTGATCTCAAATATTAGACACTTAGTAGTCTAACCATTAGATGAATCCAACAATGTAGTCCCATAGCCTTCATTTACTGACTGAAAATAATGTACAAATACATACTATATTACAGACAAATATTTTATCAGTCCACATCTCCCTATACACAGAAAACTCTGGACTTATTGAATATTGATAGATACTTAACTAAACTAAACTTGAGGCAATACATTTGAATATTTAGAAAACAATCCAAAGTTATAAAACCGTACAGAGAATAGAGAAGTCAACAGAAGGTTATAGGCTATATTACCAAAACTAGACATAAAAGCTAAGGGAAGTGACTCAATTCTGTGTTACTATGGAAGCAGAGGTCAGATGATGATGATATCATTACAGTTCACTTTGTCCAGTGATGTCATGACAGGTCGGAATGCTCATGTCTGTCTGATGTCCCTTTCTCACTTTTGCAACATTTAGCTACTGTCTGAGGCTTGTTTCAATTTTGTTCTGTCAGTTGTCATGTTTGCACTCTGTGACTTCCTGTTTCATCAAACTCTTTAATCAGCAGCCTCTATAGAAAATGCCAAGATATTATTTTCTCATTCATGCCCATGTCATTCCACTCTGGGAGGAGTGGAGGAGAAGGCATGTGAAGAAATTCCTAGCTTTGTCCCGACCGCTTCTTTTCCCTCTCCCAAATAAGGACGCACATTGCAATACAGGGAAATGAGAGAGGAAGGGAGGGGCAGAAAATGGTGGAGAGAGAGAGAGACTCCGAAAAAAGTCATGACCTTTTATGGATGTGGTTACCTCCTCTTTTGCCTTTCTAGCTCTTGTCCTTCACTCCCTCTCGTTCTCATGCTCCGTCTCGCTCTTGGTGAAGTCATTTCCACAAGAGTGGCACTCCCTGAGCTTGGACCCTGAACTCTGTCATAAAGATTTGTGTGAAACACAGAACACGCGTTTCCATATCAACAACTACTGAGCAGGTTTTCACATAAACTGGTAAGTACTTTACAAACCTATATACGTATTGCTATGTTAGTAAGGAATACATATGTAATATAAAACAAGGGTGAGAGAGAGAGAGGAGAGAGAGGAGAGAGAGAGAGAGAGAGAGAGAGAGAGAGAGAGAGAGAGAGAGAGAGAGAGAGAGAGAGAGAGGAGAGAGAGAGAGGGTATTTAGAGATGTGTTTCAGTGGTGTGGACTGACTATAGCAAAGAATAAAGAAATCTCGTAATCTTAGTTCATTCTTTAGAATTATGTTGAATGCCTCTGCCTGTTTTCTGCATCTTCCAAAACTGAATAATAATCTGACTGCGTGACGCACATGTTTTTCCTCTGCAAATGAGGGTTGTCCTTTTTACTCCCCTCTCTCTCTCTCTTTTTTGTGAGATTCAAGTAAGAGTATCAGATCTCTGCAAAAATGCTTTTGTTCTGAACAGAAACCAACTCAAACAGCATCTGGTTTCCTCTTTGAAGACTAAGTGTTAGTGGTTAAAGCTCAGTTGACAATTTGATTTTTTGATTTGACAAACCATAACTAAACTGAATCAATAAATTCATTCTTAATTATCAGAAGTGTTTGCTTACATACCACACCTCATTCTTAGCTAATATTGTTGAAGAGGGAGTCTTAGAGTTGCATGATATCGAGCCTGAAGCCAAAACAGCAGATAAGGTTAACATTATTACGCAATTTGAGATCATGTGACATTTATGAGAAAGGACAGTGTTGTAACTTAGTATGATTGCATCAGGGACTCCAGGTGTGCTTATGCGTGTAATTGTACATGGCCCAACAGATGGTATTCTACTGCTTACAAATACAGGAAATGCTCACCGGATGTGAACAAATTGGACTTTTTTTTCATTGACAGACACACACACACCACACACACACACACACACACACACACACACACACACACACACACACACACACACACACACACACACACACACACACACACACACACACACACACACACACACACACACACACACACACACACACGTTTCCATGCTTTATGGGGACTTCCCATAAATGCAATAATTTTTAGACTGTACAAACTGTATTATGTCCCCTTACACTAACCCGACCCCTAAAACTACCCATCACAGAAAACTTTCTGTATTTTTAGATTTATAAAACACTTAATTTTACTATGATTTATAAGCTGTTTACCTCATGGAGACCACAAAACACACACACACACACACACTTCTCACACCTCACCTCCAAACATGGGCAGGGCAAGATGTAACTTGTCATTTTGTATATTCACTCATTGCAGTGATGTCTGAGTTTAGACAGGGATGCATGTATATGAAATGTTTGTGATGTGAATGTCTAGAATTATAACAATTTCATAGATAGCTTTCATAGAGTGCAATAAACTAGAAAAAGGAGGATACATCAGGAATATTGCAAAGAAAGAGTGTATGCTTTTTGTGTTTGAATGCTAAATGGTTCTCACAAATTCCGACCCCTGACTGACTAGCAAACAGGGTACAGTTCTCTTTAGTGAATGAGGGTTGGACTTTGACAAATCTATCTCTTGAGTTTTCGCTTGTATCTCTCTATCTGTATGAGTTTGCCTATACTGTTGTGTTTGCATTTTAGTTCATGATGTGGTGCCTGAAACAGTAATGAATTCAAATGAAGGCCTGATAAATCCATTACAGCCTAACAGCTGAAAGGTCATAACAACATGTTGACACAAAGGCAGGTTGCAGGCTTGCAGCATTTTGAAACTCAATGGTCATCAGTTTTTGATTATGATCCGAGATGTCTGTCTCTTTGCTAGTTCAGAGGTTGTGTTGCTACATGCTCTGTTAAGCACATGCTCTGTTTGACGATACAATTCAATGAACAGTACACTCAATATTTGCATGGCAGTAATCAGTTAGATATTCCTCCTTACAAAGCTCATTCCTCTGCCTTCACAGATTCAGTCTTTTTAACAGTAAAACCAAACCTGCCTGATCAGATCATGCAAAATATAAAGGCAGCTTAAAAACACAAAGGGCACATCTAACCGTGTGTGTTTTTCACAGTCAGAATGGCAAATAAAGGTCCATCCTATGGTCTGAGTCGTGAGGTACAGAGTAAGATTGACAAGAAGTACGATCCAGAGCTTGAGGAGCGGCTGGTGCAGTGGATAATCGCTCAGTGTGGGGATTCTATAGGAAACCCTCAACCTGGAAAACAAGGCTTTCAGCAGTGGCTTAAGGATGGATGTGTACGTCATGAGAAAACATTCAAGTTTATCTTTACATCTTACATTATAAAAGTCTTTGCCAGGTCACCACATAATCATCTCTGTTTCTGTTCATTCTTTGTAGGTTTTATGTGAGCTGATTAACAGTCTCAATAAGGATTCAAAGCCTGTAAAAAAGATCCAAAGTTCTGGAATGGCATTTAAACAGATGGAGCAAATCTCTCAGTTCCTTGTTGCTGCTGAACGCTATGGAATCACCAAGTCTGACGCGTTTCAAACTGTTGACCTGTGGGAGGGTGAGTGCCTGTTTTCACATCACGTGTTCTTAAAGGAGACCTCCGGTCAATTTTAACATTGAGCTCATTTTTTTGTAAATTTGGATTGCTGTCAGTACAGAGAACAACGACAGAAATCGGTGTTTCCTACACCGTTTTATCCTCTTTTTAAAATTTGCACCCGGTTGACTTAAACGGGGCAAGTTCTAAACCTGCTTTTAGCCTCTTAACATTCTTGATGTGTTATTACAAGTGCATAGCTATGTGAGTGATTTTATTCAGAGTGAACACAGTGAATCTGACTGTAGTAGATGTGAAAGATATGAATAAAAACGATGTTTATTCAGCCAGCTCACATACCTGTATTTACTTCCTGTTTTCGGACAAAGTCCACAGTAGTCGATTGTCGAGTTCACGCGCGCGATCATTGGTAACTAAGATAACTAATGATCGCGCACGCGAACTCGACAATTGACTACTGTGGACTTCGACCAAAAACAGGATAACACGGTGTAGGAAACACCGATTTTTGTCGTTGTTCTCTGTACTGACAGCACTCCAAAATTTACCAAAAAAATGAGCTCAATGTTAAAATTGACCAGAGTTCTCCTTTAAAGGAATCCACAATTGATTTGTCTGTCTAAATTCTGTCATTAAATATTGAACTAGCACTTAACAGTGTTATGCTAGTATTATTTATATACTATTAGTATTTATTAATATTTTGGATCAGTATTTATTTTTATATTTTCAGTTTCCATTTTAATTTATTTTAGTAATTTGGTTATGTGCTATTGTTATGAGTTTGTTTATTTTTTTTCAGCTTGAGTAATTTTAGTACTTAATTGTTTAATTCACCCAAAAATTTAAATTCTGTCATCATTTACTCACCCATATGTTGTTCCAAACCTGTATGAGTTTCTTTGTTCTGTTGAACACAAAAAAATATATATTTTGAAGAATGTCGGTAACCAGTTGATGGACCCATTGACTTCCATAGTATTTTTTTCAACTGTTTGGTTACTGACATGCTTCGGTATTCAGAAGAAGTGGTTTAGCAGAAGAAAGAAACTCATACTGTCACGGGTGAAACAGGAGACGGACAGTTGGTAAGTGAAACAATGTTTATTTTAGGAACAGCAGAAGCAGACGGAGTTATGGTGAGTATCTTAACAGATGATAATTGGATGGACTTAGCCACAGGAATAATCAGAGTCTCTGTTACAGATGATGATGACCCGTCACTGGAAAGGGCTGCAGTAGAACGGCTGGGAACTGGAGACGGTAGATGATGATGAAGATAATCCGATAGGAACAGGTGAGTAGCAGGTAAGTAGCAGGTAAGTCTTTGGCATATCATGGAGAGTCTGAGTGTCTATGTAACGACGAGACCAGACAATGACTGTGAGAGTGAGAGTGGTATTTAAGGTGGTGGGATGATGAGGTGCAGGTGATGGTGATTAGAACTCAGGTGATAGTGAACGAGTAAATGAGTGAGTGGGAGGAGTGAGTGAATGAGTGGGAGGAGAGTGTGGATCTGCTGGAATCCTGACAGTACCCCCCTCCTCCGAGGCGGCTCTTGACGACTGCGAAGAGGGATGAGTTCGACGACGAGGTCTGCCACGGGCCTGGGAGCTGGGCGATCAGGACGCCTGGTGTGAAATTGTTGAAGGAGAGTTGGGTCCAGGATGTCGTCCCGAAGAACCCACGACCGTTCCTCAGGACCGTAGTCCTCCCAGTCCACTAGATATTCCAGCCGAGGACCTCGTCGCCGTGAGTCCAAGATGGTGCGGACTCGGTATATGGACTCGTCCTCTATTGGGATAGGAGGAGGAGGTTCGATGGCCGGGTCAGGTTCTGTGGGAGGAGAGAAGACAGGTTCAATGAATGGTTTTAACAGAGACACATGGAATGATGGAGAGATCCGGTACTGTCGAGGGAGATTGAGTCTGTAGGTGACCTCGTTCAGCTGCCTCTGCACGGTAAATGGACCGATGTATCGAGGACTCAGCTTACGGCAAGGCAGGCGGAGGCGCATGTCCCGGGTCGAAAGCCACACCTTCTGTCCTGGCACATACTGAGATGGTTCGGTCCGATGACGATCCGCTTGGTCCTTGTGTCTCCGCACTGCCTGCTGTAGATGCACGTGAGCCGAGTCCCATACCCCCTCGCTCTGCTGGAACCAGTAGTTTACTGCTGGTACGTCCGAGGGCTCACCAGACCAAGGGAAGAGAGGAGGTTGATAGCCGAGGATACATTGGAAGGGGTGAGACCGGTGGTGGACTGTTGAAGTGAGTTTTGTGCGTACTCGGCCCACGGAAGGTACTGGCTCCAGCTGTCCTGGTACTGGTGGCAATAAGTCCGCAGGTAACGTCCTATCTCCTGAATCTTTCGCTCAGTCTGGCCGTTAGTCTGAGGATGGTAACCAGATGACAGGTTTACAGTTACTCCGAGGAGCTTGAAGAAAGCTCGCCAAACTCTTGATATAAACTGAGGGCCTCGATCCGACACTATGTCCTCTGGGATGCCGAAGTTTCGGAATACGTGAGTGAAGAGGGCTTCGGCGGCTTCAAAGGCGGTAGGGAGTCCAGGTAAGGGAATCAATTTACAGGCCTTTGAGAAACGGTCCACGACCACGAAGACACAGGTATGGTTATTAGATCTGGGCAGGTCCGTCATGAAGTCTACCCCAATATGAGACCATGGACGACGAGGAAGCGGAAGAGGGACTAGCTTGCCTTCTGGTAGTCTTCGGGGAGTGTTGGTAACGGCACAGACTGAGCATCCTTTGACGTAGCGAGCAACGTCCTGAGAGATGGTAGGCCACCAGTACCGATTACTGAGGAGCGAGAGGGTACGCCTGCCACCTGGATGTCCAGAGCCCGGAGTGGTATGAGCTGAGTCCAGAAGGGCCGTTCGAAGGTGACGTGGTACGAAGGCACACCCCTCTGGACCTCCCGGCGGAGCGGGATGAAGGCGGTTCTCTTGGGATATCTGCTGGTCGATGTTCCAGACGATAGGACTTACAAACACGGCTGGAGGGAGGATAGGTTCTGGGAGAGGGTCCTCACTTGATGGATGATACAGACGGGATAGAGCATCTGCCTTACAGTTCTTAGAGCCGGGTCGGTAGGACACAAGGAAGTCAAAGCGCGTGAAGAATAGTGCCCATCGGGCCTGGCGAGGATTAAGCCTCTTAGCCTCTCTGAGGTACTCCAAATTACGGTGGTCGGTAATGACCTCGAAGCGATGGTTTGCTCCCTCCAGCCAGTGTCTCCACTCCTCTAATGCCAACTTGATGGCGAGCAGTTCTCGATTTCCAATGTCGTAGTTCCGCTCCGCCGGGGATAGCTTTTTAGAGAAGAAGGCACATGGATGGAGTCTGGGAGGATCACCCTGCCGCTGTGAGAGGACCGCCCCAACTCCGGTGGAGGAAGCATCCACCTCTACAACGAAAGGGATCTCAGGGTTCGGATGAACTAGAACTGGGGCGGTCTGGAAGGCTTCCTTTAGGCGTTCGAAGGCAGAGATGGCTTCAGGCGATAAGGACAGAGATTTGGGCCGGCCTCGGAGAGAAGAAGTCAAAGGAGAGCTGATGTGACTGTAGTTGTTGATAAACCTTCGGTAAAAATTGGCAAAACCTAGGAAACGTTGGAGGTCTTTTACCGTAGAGGGTTGAGGCCAATTTTGGATCGTCTCCACCTTCCTCTGGTCCATCCGAACTCCATGTTGATCGATGAAGTAACCCAGAAACTGAACTGAAGGGGTATGAAACTCACACTTTTCAAGTTTGAGGTAGAGCTTGTGAGCTCGCAGCTTTTCCAAGACAGCAGTGACATGGCGATGGTGTTCAGAGAGAGATGAGGAATAAATGAGGATGTCATCTATGTAGACCACCACAAACTTATTTAGATATTCCCTGAAAACCTCATTCATGTACCCCTGAAAGACTGCTGGGGCGTTGGACAACCCGAAAGGCATTACCCGGTATTCATAATGTCCAGAGGGAGTGATGAACGCCGTCTTCCACTCATCACCCCGACGAATTCTGATGAGATTATAAGCACTGCGAAGATCAAGCTTTGAGAAGATTCGGGCTCCACGCAACTGTTCCAAGGCTGCTGGGACCAGAGGAAGGGGATAGCTGAATTTTACTGTTTGAGAGTTGAGATGGCGATAGTCAATGCACGGCCGCAGGCCTCCGTCCTTTTTTGCCACGAAGAAGAAGCTCGCAGCGGCAGGGGAAGTAGATGGACGAATGAACTCCTGTTCGAGGGCTTCCTCCACATACTCCTCCATGGCCTTCTGCTCCGGGATGGACAAAGGGTACACACGGCCTTTAGATAAAGTAGCTCCAGGTAGCAGGTCGATAGCACAGTCCCATGGCCGATGAGGTGGAAGTTTGGTTGCCAACTGTTTACTGAAGACGTCCTGGAACGCCCTGTACTCCACTGGAATTTCCACCTGATGTTGTACCTCGGGACTCTCGATACTGGTGGAACAGACGGAAATCTCGGATCTTCCCGCAGGAGGTGAGTATACCATGGAGGATTCTTGGCTGACTTTCTTAACTGACGTTAGACAGGAAAGGAAACACTGTTTCTCCCCAGTGAAGGACTTCTCCAGAGCTCCAGTCGATAGTAGGTTGGTGTTGGATCATCCAAGGGCGTCCCAGGATGAGCTCAGCCGTTGACTCCTCCAGCACCATAAAGGAAATCTCCTCAGAGTGTAGACATCCTACGCGGAGCGTCAGTGTGGGGGTAACGTGACGAATTCGACCTCGACCCAGCGGCTTACCCTGGATAGTCTGTACGCGAAGATCCAGATGACTTCTGAGTTTACGGATATTCAATTTCTGGAGGAGTTGCGTCGATATGAAGTTCCCCGCCGAGCCAGAGTCGAGGAGAGCTTGTGCAGAGACACATACAAGAGGGGTTAGAAGATGAACTGTTGTACGGTTCAGGGTAGCCATCTTGGGTGGAATCTGAATTGTACTCACCGCTGGGCGTTGAGGCCGAATGGGACAGGTGTCGATGAGATGCCCGTTACCTCCACAGTACAAACAGAGACGGTTCTGGATGCGTCGCTGACGTTCCGTGAGAGAGAGATGTGTGGAATCCACTTGCATGGCTTCTGGTGCTGGAGGGGTGACAGATGGAGCCGTGGGCGGAGGATGTGCAGCGGTCGTGAGCGTTTCACAGGCCGTCAAACGTTGAGACACTCGGAGGGTCTTTTGAATAAGATTTTCCAGTCCCAACGAATCCTCGTAAACCACAACTAGCTGTCTAATGTTCGGATTGAGACCATGACGAAAGGCAGTGATCAGGGCAGTTTCATTCCAACCACTGGATGCCGCCAGCGTGCGGAATTGGAGAGCATATGTGCTCACAGAGGATTTGCCTTGACGGAGATTAAATAGTTGATCATGTACAGATAAATCCGAAGCAGTCTGTCCAAAAACCTCCTTAAAGTGTTGGCAGAAACTTGGTAATGATTTAATCACAGGAGAATCTGAATTCCACAAGGATTGAGCCCACTGGAGAGCTCGGCCGGACAGCAGTGAGGTGATAAAGGCTACGCGAGCTGAATCATTGGTGAATTTATGTGCTTGTATCTGGAAGTAAAGTGAAACTTGAAGTAAAAAAACCGCTGCAATCCTCCGCCTCGCCGGAGTATGTCGCTGGTTGGGCCATGGGACTTGCAGAGGCAGCTGACGAAGCAGCGGGTGTTTGCGGAAGTGGTTGTCGGCGGGCTGACTGAAGGATATCCTCGGGAATCATAGGCAGATTATCTGGTGGTGAAGGAAGTAGCGACTGACGAACAGCTTGAACCAGTTCCAGGAATGGATCAGGAGATGGATTTTCTCCGGGCTCCGTTGGGTTCTGCATTTTGTGGTCTGGTCTTCTGTCACGGGTGAAACAGGAGACGGACAGTTGGTAAGTGAAACAATGTTTATTTTAGGAACAGCAGAAGCAGACGGAGTTATGGTGAGTATCTTAACAGATGATAATTGGATGGACTTAGCCACAGGAATAATCAGAGTCTCTGTTACAGATGATGATGACCCGTCACTGGAAAGGGCTGCAGTAGAACGGCTGGGAACTGGAGACGGTAGATGATGATGAAGATAATCCGATAGGAACAGGTGAGTAGCAGGTAAGTAGCAGGTAAGTCTTTGGCATATCATGGAGAGTCTGAGTGTCTATGTAACGACGAGACCAGACAATGACTGTGAGAGTGAGAGTGGTATTTAAGGTGGTGGGATGATGAGGTGCAGGTGATGGTGATTAGAACTCAGGTGATAGTGAACGAGTAAATGAGTGAGTGGGAGGAGTGAGTGAATGAGTGGGAGGAGAGTGTGGATCTGCTGGAATCCTGACACATACAGGTTTGAGGGTGAGGATGAATTTTAATTTTAGGGTGAACTGTTCCTTTAATCTTAAGGCCCTTGCGAAGTTTTTCGTATGTGTTTTTTTCGTATTCGTGATTCAGTGGCTCTGAATTGTCAAAACACCTTTCAAACACCATTCAAACTGCTTGTTACGGATGCGAAAAACGCAGAAAATCGAACCCGATCAATTTTTTTTATGATTGACGAAAGTTGCGGAGGAAGTGTGCAAGCGTGATTGACATAACGTGAGGTCGTATTTATTTTTTAACGTGCAAAAATTTCAACGCGAATTTCGGACTCAGTGTGCAAGGGCCTTTAAACTTAAGTTTTAATCTAATATTTCAATAAAGAAAATGATAAGTATGTTTAGCTAGTTTTATTTTTAGTTCTAAAGCGACAGATGGCTGTTACATGAAAGTTCTCATCAGAAACTGCCAAAAATGGCATAATTTATTTATTGATCTATACATTTGTGTGGGCAGGTAAGGACCTTGCCGCTGTGCAAATGATGCTGATGTCTTTGGGGAGTCTGGCTGTTACCAAGAGTGATGGCTGTTACCGCGGTGACCCCAGTTGGTTTCACAAGTAAGTGTCGTTGTAGTTTCCTGTTCCTGTTTGCAAAATGAACTGGCTGACCGGCTACCATAGCAACCAGATAACAAAAACAAGCCACTGTACTGGCCGATTTGGAGTTGTGGCTTATCGTCATAGCAACATGATTACAAACACTTATTGGCCAGACATTTTAAATGTGTCCAGCATGGGATCAGCAAACACAGATAAGTGTAATGTCTCACAGAAATATGGTATTATGAAACTTCACAAAAGAAAATACGGCTATAAACAAACAGCAGTTATAAACAAATATAACTTCAATCATTGGCAGCCGAGGGTAAACATTTCTTAAAAGAAAGTACAAGTTTGGGGTCGAGGAAAAGTATCTTATGCTCATCAGTAACATTGTAAAACATTAACATTGTTAAAAACTAGTAACATTTTAAATAACCATTTTCTTTTTTTTAGTGTATATCAAAATATAATTTATTCCTGTGAGGCAAAGCTGAGTTTTCAGCATCATTATTCCAGCATTCAGTGTCAAATGATCCTTCAAAAATCATTCTATGCTGATTTGATGCTCAAGAAACATTTATTATGCATTATCAATGTTGAAAAAAACAGTTGTGCTGCTTATTTTTGTGGAAACCAGGATACATTTTTTGCAGGCCTCTTTGATGAAAAGAAAGTTTAAAATAACTAATGTATATTTACTTGAAATAGAAATCTTTTGTAAAAATCTAAATGTCTTAACTGCCACTTTTGATCAATTTAATTCACCTGTACACAATAAAAGTATTTTAAAAAAATAATAATTAAACTCACTGACCCCAAACTTTTGAACGGTAGACTACTGTATGTGTGTGCACTGAATTCTTTGCTTTATCTTTACATCAGGAAATCCCAGGAGAACAAGAGAGAGTTCTCTGAGGATCAGCTGAAAGAGGGTCAGAGTGTAATCGGCCTACAGATGGGCACTAACAAAGGGGCATCACAGGCAGGCATGACTGGTTATGGTCAAACTCGACAGATCTTCAACAACAAATAAAGACCTGACGACCAGTGATCTATCTTTCTTGGCTCAACAGCGGGGTGGACTAGATGTGTAGTTTTAAAACAATAACAATGAACAGAACATAGCACCAAAGTTTACAAATGCATTGTATCATTTGAACCTAAAACTGATCTAGGTCCTTGCTTCAGACCAACCATTCTCCACACATGAGCTGGCAATACATTCCATAAGAATCAAGTCTGCCTTAAATTCTATTAGGGTGCAGACAGACATACATTCCATTATTCTATTACATGCATTCCAAAGAAATGCATTCTGCTGCACTCCATGGGAACAAAATGCATGTAAGGAGAATTCGGCCTTGCACAGTCAGTTGTTTGTCTTGTCTTTCTGTGGATCTGATTTGTATGCTCTTCTCTACATTCGCTCCCTGATCTAAAAATCAACATGAATCCAGGGCCTTTAATTAATGTTTATACATTGTACATGAGTCACTAATAATTGATTTTGCTAATAAAACTCAGTTACATTTTGAAGTCTCTGTGTTCAGTTGTGTTCCAACCTTAACTTAGTTTATTTGCCACTGAGAGTTGTGTAACAATGCTGGCAGATACAGATGCCAGATAACAGTTTTCTAAGACTTTAAATTAGGGTTGGGTATCGATTGAATTTGAACAATTCCGATTCAACTCATCAATTCTTAAATTAGATTCAAATTAGGTAAAAACAAAAAGATATTCACAATTCATTGTAGAAAAATATCATGTACAAATTTCAACATGCTAAAGAACACTTAGCCTACACAAGGAAGTTTTGCCTATGGTTTAAAAATAACATAGCAAAAACAACTAGCCTAACTAATATCAATTTCAAGCATTATTAAAGACAAGTAAACACCCAGTTATAAAAAAGAACAAATAAACGAATTAGCAATCCCTTAAATGAATACAACCGAGCAATGATTGAAATAAATTGTTGAAAAGTGTTTAAGATTTTCAGATATTCAGTCACAGCAAGTGAATTTTCTCTTTGTCTTTTGCTGTTTGATTAATATTGATGGCAGCAGGAATATCAGGCTGCTGTCACTATAAGAGCTGCATGGATCCAACATACCGCTATACGTTTTCTTTGTCAACTATTTACATTCACATAAGACATAACCAACTGTGTTTAGTTTACAAAGATATTTTGACATTTTTGTGCGTATTTATCCGTTAAAGGTGCATAGCGCAGGTCTCTGAGTTTTTGCAGAACTACGCCCCCTCTGGCGACAAGCGAAACTGCAACCAGAGATGTGCACGCTCATGGACCACACGCACGCTTGCACGAGCACGAGCTGTTCATATAAGAATCAGCCGCACATATCTTTTGTTTACCGTCATAATGTCTTCAGAGGTAATAAAGTTATAAATCTGCAAGTCATTTTAAATATATGAAAGGAAAGGCATTTGAGTAAATTACACACTTGTGCGAGGGGAAAACGGGGGTAGAAGAAAACTTCGTTTTTTGTTTCCATCTATCTCCATGTTGAACTGTTTTATGTGTTTACTGTATCCACTTATGATTGTATTATTATGGAAACACGTTCATGAACAATATAAGTTATTACTATACTTTGTAAAAGCTCAAAATAATAATCATACCATACACAGTTGGTCAACAAATTCAAATGTCTCAAGGTAATAAACAATCAAATGACACTATAGCCGCTTTCCAACCAAGTAGCTACAGGAAATTAGTTATAGGAACTGTCCACTTCTAAACAGTCCTAAGAACTACTCTCCCCCAAACTCGGTTTTGCTGTTTCCGTTCGCACTGGCCAAGTGGCCATATGAACTAGGAGGGGTAAGGGAGTGACGCAAGCACGGCGGCGCCGGCGCCACATACAACAACAACAAACCAGCATGGAGGAGGCTTTCGGAATGTTCCTGTTCTGCCTGGCCGGGACCTTAATAACGGAGTACGAACGGCGGCATTTAAAGACTATGCTTGAGTTCTGTACAGAGAAACACAGAAGACGAGGCTCCAGCATAATATAATCTTAAGTAATATGATAGAAGAAGAAGAGCAGAGCGCAGGCAAAGGACGTTAGCAAAGGACACAAGGCTACCGGTAGGCCATACAAAAAAACATAGCATCTTTTATGGGACATGTTGTATGTTTCATGTTGGACTATTCTTCCGAAGACAATTCCTAGTTTATGAACCTGTTCACTGACAATGGTAGTAAAATCAATTCTGATTGTACATTGATCTAGCTTAGGCTAAAGCATTACACATTTTACGCATCGTCATTTGTTGTCATAGATTTGCCGTATCAGACATTAGAGACTGTGCTATATCTTACCGTTTTATCAAGAAAAAAGCCAACCGAGGATCCAGTTTGAGCCCTAGAGCAGACCGGAGATCTAACCATTTGTTGAAAGCCTACCCGATTTTGACTCTTGTCTTATTCTGACTCCAATTTGGCCCTTTTGGTCAATAACTAGACAAAAGTTTTCTTTTCTTTGTCTTACGTGGAGTTTGCGTTGGGGTTTGGAATGAACTACAAGCCGGTCTCTTTGAATCCATCATCTACTTTTGTCGAAAGTTGAGTCGCTCGAGTTGTCTTCACTGATACGGAGAATGGCGGCGAATACACAAACCTGCCAGACATTTTTTTTTCTTACCTGCCAGACATAGCCAGGTGAGCGCGAACGCGCATGACGTCACGCCCAGTCTCAAATTCCGTCCCGAATCCCTCTTATTTATTTTACTGTACAGGCTATAGAGGCAATCGCAGTGATCAGAGAAGGGCTCACTCAGCCCATCAGGCAATTGTTTAAGCATGTATGGGTTCGAAAAACGGGTATTTTTAACATGAAATGTTGCGCAATGCACCTTTTTAAGGGCAAAAAGATGCGGAAGAGAAGTTCAGTATGGCGCACTACTCAGTATGAGAGGCGGCTTTCTGTGTGCAGCACAGAAAATAGCGTACGATTTCCAATTCCCAATCCTACTTTTAATCCCAACAAATCTATCACTTTATCTCTTTATCCAGTCTGTGCTTTCTGCTTTTAGTAACAACGTCCATGATTTAGGCGTGAAATAAAGAAAGCTGGATAGTGAAGAAGAAACTGTCAGGGATATGTCTATAGCAGCGTTTCCATTACCCTTCAAATTGCGCAAATTGAAATTGCGAATTGAAAATACGCACGTCAATTTCGTAAAAACTCCCATTTATCACAAAAAAGTTTTTTACGTTCGCATGATGTGGCTTTTCAGGCAATTTGAAAAATAAATATTTCAGGCATTTACAGGTCACGATGTAGATGACACGGACTACGAGACAGAGTTCTTTATTAAAATCATAAAAGACAAAATAATTACAGAAATACTGGATTCTAAACCTCAAAGAAATGCCACAATCAAGACCTCAAAGCAGATGAGAGAGAAATACCAGCCGCTCCAAGTATAGGCTCTTTCCTTACCATTAATGCTTGGATAACACGCATATCTCCTTCGATTAACAATAATGGCCAGAGCAGTGGCTGGGTATGTAAACCTACAAACATCCAAGGCCATGGTTTTTGGAATGACTTATCGCGATAGGAAAAAATAACGTTTTAGTCGCATAACATCGGTTAATGAAAACGCAGTCATTTCGCAATCGTTTTTTGTCGACATTTAGAAGAAGAAAAAAAAAAAATCACAAAAGTTTTGCGCAAATCTGTAATGCAAAAGAGCCTAATGTCTTTTTAGTTTAATTGTACTTTGGTTTCGTTTTCCCTTGTTTGCTTGTGTTCCTTGGTCATTCATTCTTATTAATCCTGCACCTGTTTCTGTTCTGATTAATTAACTCTCCATGTGTATTTAAGCCCTTAGTTTCCTCAGTTTTAAGTTTGGTTTTGTTTATGTTATGTGTAGTTGCTGTCATTCTCCTCCTTGTTTTTTAAAAGACTCTGACCTCCATTCGATTGCGTGTTTTACTACACATGACAGAAGACCGAACCGCAGAAGGACTGTTCCCTGGATGACCCCACAAGGAATTTTCTTGATCTCCCGTGGATGGTCCTATAGGGAAAATTTGGCTGCATATGTTGAGTGGGTGCCGGCAAATTGTGGATCGCCCTTTACCATCTGCCCACAGTGGAAAGTCTCAAAGCAGTCTGTTTTTTTTTTAAAGCAAATTCTGTGTTTTCTGTTGTAAGTTAATGGTTTAATTAAATTTTAATAATCGAAAAGCATGTCTAATTAATTTAGTTCATACAAAACAACTAAATTAATCAATTAAAAAATTTATTTATGAAATGTTTTGTTTTCTCAGAAAATCTGTGTTGTGTATTTAATTTTTTCTGACAATCAAATGAAGACATAAAACGTTAATTTAATTGATCTTTTAATCATATGAAACTAAACTATCAAACAAAGTGCTGCACAACAGAGCTGTACTGTCTAAAATAAAACATGGAAGAAAAAAGTCCAAGGTGATTATTTTGTTAATATTATTATTATAATATTATTATTAGCGTTACTATTATTATTAGATTTAGATGTAGCAAAATTTTACTGTGCAACAGTAATATAATTCTGTCATAATTTCTTCAAGTTAAACAGAACTTTTATTTTGATGGGTTGCCATGAAGGCCTTTGAGTTTCTGTGTTTATGATATGACGACAGTTTTCCTCAAATGAAATGGTAAAATGCTCATGAAGTGACTCTCAGAGTTGCCCAGGAGATGAAGTTCATGCATCCATGTCCTCATTTAATGAGGCAGCAGAGGCTGAAAAAACCATGAGCATCACGCATGCTTCAATTTGAGTGGTAAATGAAACCACGTGTCTGCGCCATTCATTCACACAGAGACACGCAGAACTTGCAGGTTTCTTTTTTAAATAGTCTTATTGCGGTTTAATATTCACAGACACTATATCACGATTTGATTTAAGTGTACTGACCTACTTTTCATTTTTTCAAAAATTTTAACGAATTCCGTGACACCATCCGCAATTCCCGTCCGCGTTTTCTGCATCGTGGAAATCATAGGGCCCACCTAGCTCTAAGTTTCCTGTGTCCCAGTGATCCCATCCAGTGATCCAACCCAGCCACCCTCTCCCGCCTTTTCAACCAAAGACCTTCGGCCTGCCTCTGCCAGTTCCCTTCAGCCCATTGCGCCCCCTCTGTTGACTCTACTTTTCTGCGTGTGTCTGCCTTGGGTCTTCCAGTCTCCAGCTCTGCCTTCAGCTCCGTTGGGATCCTCCTTCCCTCCGGCTCCGCCTCGGTCCTCAGTCACACCAGCTCCACCTCAGTCTTTCGGTTCCCTGGCTTCACGTCAGCTTCCAGATTCATAGGTGTCGCTCGGTCTTATCGGCTTCACCTGGGTATCCAATTCAACCGGCTCTGACTCTGTCGGTCATCTCCCTGTTTCTGCCTCCCAGGCCTCCACCATGGCTTCTCCCTCCCTCGGTTTCCACCGAGGGCCTTCATCCTGGTTGGGTTCTGGGTCTCCACTTGGCTCCTCTTCCATCGGTGCTGCCATGGTTTCTTCACATGTCCTGATTTTGCCGAGTTAGATGCGTTCCCAAGTCAACATATTTTGTTTATCCTGGAACAACATTCCTGTACAAATAATTGAATCCTAACCATATCCCTACCCCTAAACCTAATCCTACCCATAAGTTATCCCTAAAATCAGTGGGAAATGATAGTTGAATATCACTGATGTAGAGGCCTTACCCTGTTCCTAACCCTGGTTGCAAGCCTAAACTTGACCTAAACTAAACTGTAAACTTGATTAGAACTCTGATTGGTTGAATGGAATGTTGTTCCATGATCAAAGATGTTGATCCAGGGACATGTTGGACTTGATCAAATTAGGTTCTGCAGATTCTCTCGCCACCTGCTCCTCTTGTTTCTGGCACTTCCCCCCCACCATCCCTCCTTAGTTTGACTTTGAAGCGTGAGAAAGCCTCTTCCAGGGGGTGATAATGTCAGGGTTTTGTCTATGTCTGTTTATTTTCACCGCATTTTGGTTTCGTTTTCCCTGTTCCCGTTTTGCCAGCGTTTCTTGGTCATTAGTTTCTGATTAATCTCGCACCCGTTTCAGTTTTGTATTTAAGTCATCAGTTCTTTGTTGGTCTTGTTTATGTTATTGTGTAGTTGCTGTTCTCGTTCTCCCGCGTATTCCCCTTGTTTATTAAAAGACTCTGAACTCCATTTGATTTTATGTGTGTTTTACTACACGAGACAGAAACGGTGTGAGAGAGAGGTAGATCTTAGACGTGAAATCTTACCTAGAATGCCACAGCAATTGCAAAATGCTATAAAACATGGGGAAAATTGTAGTGGGAGTTTGGGGGTGGAGTCTAGTTTTCCCCCCCACAATTATTATTTTTCTCAGTCAGAACAGTAGTATCATGGCAACAATCTATGTGCAAAATAATTAACTCATGGAGATTGAAAGATTTTTATCTGACCCTGACTAACACACACATACAGTTCAAGTCAAAAGTTTAGAAACAGCTACTCTAAATCTACTCTAATTCTTTATTTATTCTTTCCCAGCTTATTTTAGAATAATTCTATGAAACCATCAAATAAAACAAATGGATGGCATGTGAATTATGTAGTGATCAAAAAAGCTACACAAATCAAACTCTCTTTTAAACAATATATTGTATCTTATTTTATTATATCTGGAATACAGCTCTGCACACTGTTCATTCTCCCAATCAACAAAATTGAGGTGCATCCTGTGATACTTATTCAAAAGTACACATGTATGCTGGGATCTCTTTTTCACATATTTTTTCCTTCTCTCTCAACCGTTAAAAAAAAAAACACAATTTTTTTTTTCTTTCAAATAAAAATTTTTGTTTAGTAAATGATTTTATAAGTAGGCACAATAAGTATAGCTAAGTTTTTTCGAATACAACGAGTCTCTCCACAACGGATTGAAACGCGTGTCCGAGTGAAGAGCCACAAGAGAACACAGTATCGGCACTGATCGCAGCACTTTGATCACTTGATTAAATAAAAGATAAAACATTTCAGTGCTAGATCGCCTCTTATTTAACAAATGAACAAAATGAGTGCTCTGCTAGTTAACTGGAGATGTTTTATTTATTTGTATTGGTACATTCGTGCCACGAGATGTTTCAAAAGTGGTGGTGGTATTTTATTTTTTTGGGATTTTTTGGATTTGTTCAAAATTATGAACGTCTGATGTAGTTGAGGAACCAACTACATCAGATGTTCATAATTTTGAACAAATGTAATTTTGACATAGTTTTGTCCTTTGTGGCAGTAGACAGTTTTGGTGTAACAAGTTTTACATTTTGCTGCCAATTATTAAATGTAGTCAGTGTATTAAGAAGCTACAATTTCCAAGTATTCCTAAGTGTAACTTGATCCCCTCCAATTAAGCTGATCTAATGCGTGTTGGTCTGCCTGACCCCTCTTTGTTTGGAATAATTATTTGGGAAAGATGGCCTACAGTAGCTCAAGTTATCTCATTTTCTAAATACAATTAAATAAACACTGGTTCTTCAAGATCTTGACTGTACCCTATTTCTACAGTCTACAGTAGATAAAAGATTCCCATTCCCCCGCTATTCTGTGATCGGCAGTCGACAGATCATGATTTTGGTGATCGGTAATCGGCTCCAAAAATGCTGATCGGAGCATCTCTAGTTTTCAAGATCATTATGAACAAATATTCTGTCAAGTCCCCCTGCGCAAAGTTACCTCCAGATGACGTAGTTTCAACGGTGTGCTTGTCCGTCCTATGTCTGTATCAGGAGGGTGCAGACTGTGACGCCAATCAACGTATTTTTCCGCCGTCTACCGAACTTCCTGTATCGACTTCCACAGGACTTCTGTTTAAGGGCTAAATGTAGACCAGATATGGTCGTTGTGGACGTCTCATTTTGGTCCCCTATGGGTGCAGACTGTAACGCCAGACGACGTCTTTTTTTGTCGTCTAATGATCGTCCTGTACTAACGACCAGTGTAAGGGTTAATTGTACTCCAAATGTGGTCATCCCACTGCGCAATGTGACGTTAGAGTGACGTCTTTACTTTAATATTGACGTCGGTGGAACCAAATGTGGTCGTTTGTGGACGTCTTTTCAACATCAAATTTAGTATCTTATATAACTGTAGTCCCATGTTTCAAAAAGGTAGAGGACATTTTTTTAATCATTTTTTATCTGTACCATGTATTTACATTTATGCATTTGGCAGACGCTTTTAACCACAGTGACTTACATTGCATACATTCCTGCTTTCCCTGGGAATCGAACCCATGATCTAGGCAAGTAAGACAGTGACGGCAGAGTGGACTCTGCCAAGGGAAAGGCACGGGCTCACCGCAGGGAGCTGGTCGTGGAAAAATACGCATATGGAACCCAGCCTAGCACAAGTTACACAAGCATACGAGCACGCTCCGGAACGTCCGAATGCCGAAGGGGTGCAGAGGAACTCTACAGGGTTCGCATGGAGCAAAAAAGTGCATGTATACACTCCATGTGGAGGGGAGTGGCGCAGCAAGCCGACACTACAGCAGGAACTTCAATGTTATCGGCTGGTTGAAGCGAGCACACAGGAAGAAACCGGCTCAACATGTAGGCTATAAAATCTAGCGAACATGTTAGGTGTCGCCCAGCCCGCAGCTCTACAGATATCTGTCGGCGAGGCTCCGTGTGCCAGAGCCCAAGAAGCGGCGACACTCCTAGCGCCTTCATAAGCCAAGGCGATGGCATCCACTACTCAGTGGGCCATCCTCTGCTTGGAGACCGCCTTTTCCCTTCTGCTGGCCTCCGTAACAGACGAAGAGCTGATCTGAGGTCCTGAGGCTTTGCGTTCTGCCCACGTAAAGGTGCAGAGCGTTGAAGGGACAGAGAAAAGCCAGGGCTGGGTCTGCCTCCTCCGAAGGCAGCACTTGCAGGTTCACCACCTGGTCCCTGAAGAGAGTGGTTGGAACCTTGGGCATGTATCCAGGCCGGGGTCTCAGGATCACCTGAGAGTTAGCAGGGCCGAATTCAAGGCACTATTCGTCGATTGAAAATGCATGCAGGTCCCCTACCCTCTTGATGGAGGCCAGTGCAACCAGGAGTACTGTTTTACAAGACATAATTTTTAACTCCGCTGATAGCAAAGGCTCAAAGGGTGAGCTCTGAAAGCCAAAAGGACCAGAGACAAATCCCAAGAGGGTATAGAGAGCGGGCGAGGCGGATTTAATCTCCTCGCCCCCCTCAGGAATCTAATGATCAGGTCATGCTTTCCTAACGACTTAACTTCAACTGCCTTGTGATGTGTGGCGATAGCGGTAACATACACTTTAAGGGTGGAGGAAGACAGCCTTTGCTCCAACCCATCTTGCAGGAAGGAAAGCACAGCTCTGATTGAGCAAGTTCGAGGGTTCTCCTCGTGCGAAGAACACCAGTCAACGAAAAAGTTCCACTTCAACTGCGGAAGTGATGGAGTCAACTACCGCTGGGGGTAGGTCACCAAGAACCTCCGCATCCCGTCCAGGGACCGAACATGGAGTTTCCAGAGGTCTGGACATGGGTGCCATAGGGTGCCCCGTCTCTGAGAGAGCAGGTCCTCTCTCAGAGGAATGGACCAGGGAGGGGCTGTCGCGAGGAGCACCAGTTCCGGGAAGCAGGTCCGGTTGGGCCAATACGACGCAACTAACAAGTCCTATTCCTCGTCCTCCCTGACCTTGCACAAGGTCTGTGCAAGAAGGCTCACTGGGGGAAACACATACTTGCGTAGGCCCAGGGGCCAGCTGTGTGCCAGAGCATCCGTGTCGAGGGTCCCCTCGGTCAGGGAGTAGAACAACTGGCAATGAGACGTGTCCAGGGTGGCAAACAGATCTACCTGTGTGGTCCCGAAGCGCCTGAAAATCAGCTGGACCACCTGGGGATGGAGTAGCCCTTCTCCCGGTAGCACCTGCTGCCGTGAGAGCAAGGACCACTGGACTACTAGGGTGGACATCATCTGACCGATGACCATTTTTGCAGGGTGGCTGTCACCCGGCAGCTCGACGGTACACGGCATGCTGATCACTTAAATCATAATAAGAAAGGCAAGAAGACGAACAACGGTGCCGATGCGGTCATGCTCTCAGAGAGAACAAAAACCACCCACGAGCACTGTTTCAGCACACTTAAGCATGTGAAACCGTGATCGTGGCCTCACATGAGGATAGGAAACGACCGCATCCAAAAACACACGGTTCAATGACGTCTGGAAAAAGACGCAGTGTCAAACCGTGTATGTATGCTCTTTCAGGAAAAACTCACGTTCGTCACGTCGCAATGCATTGTCGGAATCACGGTACGAAAGTAGATGTAGGCTACTGTATAGTAGGCAGTAGGTAATTAAAATTGTAACATTGGTAATTTGATAATATAGTTTTAAATTAGGTTATTTTAATGAAAATGGTTCAGTATTGCTGTATTGTGAACTGCTGTAATCAGTCTCACGATTGAAAGGGCAAACGCCTCATAAATCCTGTTAGTTTTCACCGTCTTGTTTTGTGAATGGTGGGTTGTGTCTGAGGTGAATGTTCGTCAATATTATGCCGGATTACAGAACCACCAGACAAAAACAGTGGATTATTGAAGTATGATAGGTGAATAATTACTCCTGAAGTGTAACAAACCCACATAGACAAGCTTCATAGCTCTCAGCAATCTGACAAGTGTGTGTGTGTGTGTGTCACCACTGATGGTTGGTTAACGTTAAAGTTACCTTAGTGTGAACTAGTGTTGCTTTCGTCAAATTATGACCAAATATCGTCGTCAACGAACCTATATCACGTGATGAAAACGAGACGCAACGTAAATGCTGGTCATGTGACGATGACTATAATTAAACGTATGATGTAATATTGTTGACGAATAAAAATGAGACTAATGTGGTTTACAAAATAAAAACTATGCTAAAATGGCTCTTCATTTTCGTTGACCTAAACGAGACAAGACTAAATGTTATTTAATGAAAATAATTTATTTTGTCTCGTTTAGTCGAGTTATTATATTATTATTATTATGTTGCAGCATTTCTGTTTCCTGTGTCACTTCAGGGTCTGCATCAGTAAAATTTTAAGTAGCATTGTTTGGCTTCATTATTAAGTTTGTCAGTATACAGTATAGCCAACTTTTTTTTTTGTCACGGTCCATAACTCTTTCTCGGTGCCGGTGGAGACCGGCCGGCTACACAATTACCTTATTCCAAACCGGCCTTTGCGTTGCCTCTATAATGGTCGCAGTACCCACAATGTACCGTTACATAATGCCATAACACCTGCGCCCGAGCTCTAATAGTGCAAGCCTGATGTGAGCCCTCACATTCTCATTGAAGGCGCAACATTCTGAGCTGTGAAAACAGCTGTTTTGCCGGCTCTCTCTGAGATCACGGCCAACGCTGTCTGCGCTGTAACACCAACACCAGCTTTGAAGAAGCGTTCTCCTGAAGAGCAGACTCGTTGTGTTCTTTTGAAGTTTAACAGTGTCAGAATATTGTAGAGCAGGAACAGTAGAAAGCAAAGCGAAAGACAATATGCGACGCACCTGCTGCTCGTTATATGCTCGCGCTGCAAGTAGAGCAGCTGATGCATTTATCGCATGCCAATGTGCATTGGCTCGTTTTAATACTCTCAAAGTAGGTTGGTCTCTCAAGGCAATCCCAGTTACATTGTTACGTTGAACGTGAACGACTGATAGGGAACTGTTAAGGATCACTTCCCACTCATTGGCATAGCCTACCTCCTAAAAAAAGACAAAAAACCCACCTAATGCAAGACAGTCTGCATGAAATGGAAATTTACCCCATCTATTTTCTAAGTGCATGTTATTGATGTTATTCTTCCAATTCTTGAATTCGTAAGTTTTGGCCTTGTAATTTTTTATTAAAAAGTCATTCTTCTTGTGAAATTACAGACTTCTCATTTGGTCATTTTACAACTGACAGCAAGCTCTTATTTAGATTTGCCTCCATCCAATCAAAGTCTTTTACGATAGTCTTTCTCACCCGGATGTACATCACAGAATGAAAGATAAGATCCGTTGCCAATTCCATTCGATTGCAACTTTAAACATACATCCATATAAAAGAAAGTTTGATATAGAGAAGGCCTGAATGCATCCAGATATCCAATCACATTAAGACCCCGAATATTTTGACATGATGGGTTTATGCACAAAAAGTGGTTATAGCTAAAAATAATACTATTCTCAGAAGCACAAAGAATTTCATTGAGATCAATAGAAAATAAACCCTACACAAGAAAAATATGTCTGCAAACTCTATAACTCTAAACGTATATTACTGACATCCCTTTGTCCTCCCCTTCCTTCCTTCTCTACATCCTGCCTTCATACTTCCTAGTCGGTCCGTTATATTATTTAACATTCGTCTCTAGTGGCTCAGCAGATAACCAGAATTAAATAACAAAAGTTCCAATGGCATTCATGTTAAAACAACAACAACAACTGCCAGAAAAACAAGCCAGCCTGAGAAGAAACATGAATAACGGGAAAATATAATGGTTATATTTTTGTGGTTTTGAAGCTTAACCAACCAGGGACCAGTTGCATAAACATAGCCACTACAAGACTGAGTCTAAGAATTAGTTTGACCAACTAGCAGTCAGTCAGTCTTACTTTTCCAATTCAAATTAGACCATCTAAGTTTTTATGCAATTAACTTTAAAATGTCAGGACCAGATTTGAAGGGGAAAAAAACAGATGACTAATTTATAAGATTAGTCTAAGCAGTTTATGCAACCAGTATTTTTCATGCAACCAAATAACTTATGACCACGGTGTACGACAGATTTGCTAAGAATCATGTGGTAAGGGTGTTAACAGACACATTCTCTGTCCTGTCCAGTGCTGCCCCCTGCTGTTATACTCAAACTGACAGCAACATTTCCATACCACCAATCTAAAGCAGCCTATGAAAAAATAAGAATGACAGGTCCAATGAGCTTTCAGCATGGTTTGTATAATGCTATTAAATAATGCAATTAATTTTGTTTTGTTTGTTTATGTAACTATACACACACAAACTTTGTAAATAAAGCTTTATTTATATAGCACCTTTTAAAAAACAGTGTGCTTTACAGAACAGAAATACATTTGTACATTCAGAGAAGAAAAAAAACATACATCCATGCAAAAAACACGCATAGACAAATAATATAAAGAAAACAAAATACAACAATAAAATAAATCAAGGAAAGGCCCTAGTGAACAAACGTGTTTTGAGATAGGCTATTTTTAAAAGGTGCAAAGTGAGTCAGTTGCTCGTAGGTTGTCAGGAAGACGGTTCATTAGCTTGAGTTCACACTGAACGTTACTATCATAACGTACTCGGTTACTAACGTAACCTCGGTTCTCTCTAGAGAGGGAACGAGTACTGCGTAATATCTTACGCTATGGGGAAAACTCTTTTCCACGAGATATTGAAGCCAAAAATTATCCTTAATTTTTTATTAATGTAAAACGCTTTGCGGCAGCAAGCAGACATAGGCGAGACAGCTCGCGCGCCTATTGGCTGCCCTGCGGCAACAGCAGCAGCCTATCGAGAGTGGCTCTGCGTGACGTCACGACGAATGGGGGCCTTTCGCGCCCATATAGTCACGTCCCGCCAGAAAGGGCGTGGTCTCGCCCTATAACCAGGCTCGATAGCTGCTCTTACGTTGGTTTTCATCGCCGAAGCGAACCAGAGCGTATTCCAAGCACGGCAAGATACGCAGTACTCGTTCCCTCTCTAGAGAGAACCGAGGTTACGTTAGTAACCGAGTACGTTCTCTTACGAGAGTATCTCTCGTACTGCGTAATATCTTACGCTATGGGGAACACAATGCAACACGCCGTGCTGGTAGGGATCCCACACCAAAGTCCCAGGGGCCGAAGCCCGGGGCGCATATAGTGCATAATCACCATACACTCACAGAGAGTGAGGGAAGAGAGGCTAGAAGCATCATTCCCTGTAAATAGCATCCGAAAGGAGCTAATCATGTGACAAATAGACCATACCGTCAGGGTGAACATTCAGCCTGAACTGGGTGGCCACAAGTGTGTCAACATTTTAATGAGCTGCTGTACCGGTCAGTGAGCAATACGCAGGTCAAACTCAGTATCCGAGCCGCACAGCGGGCAGATAGCACTGAATTTTATACCGCCAAAAGCTTAGCTTGTAAGGCGGGAACCTCCAAGTTATAGTATTTTATAAATGTAGACGGCGAGGCCCAGCCCGCGGCCATACAAATATCTTGCAGGGTAACCCCGCTAGACCATGCCCACGAGGAGGCCATGCCTCTTGTGGAGTGCGCTCTAACACCCAAAGGGCACTGTAGGCCCTTAGAAGTGTAAGCCAGCGCTATGGCACCGACTATCCATCTGGATAGGCTCTGTTTCGAAGCGGCAAGTCCCTTAGCACGGCCGCCAAACGAAACGAAAAGCTGCTCAGTCTGTCTGAAACCAGACGAGCGGGACACATAAGCCCTTAGTGCCCTGACAGGGCAAAGGAGACTCGCGTCCTTCTCCTCATTGAGAACCGGAAGGGCAGACAGGGAAATCACCTGGGCCCTGAACGGTGTGTTGAGGGATTTCGGCACATAGCCGTGCTTCGGTTTGAGTATGACCTTTGAGTCATTAGGTCCAAACTCCATGCATGACGCGCTTACTGAGAGCGCTTGCAAGTCCCCTACGCGCTTCACTGAAGCGAGAGCCATAAGAAACGCTGTCTTGAAAGACAAGTGTTTCATGTCTGACGACTGGATTGGCTCGAATGGGGCACCTTTCATGGCCTCCAAGACCGTGGAAAGGTCCCATGTCGGGACTGAAGGGGGCCTGGGAGGTTTAGCCTCCGAGCTCCTCTAAGGAAAAGCACGACTAAGTCGCTCTTTCCTAGTGACTGGCCAGACACCGGTTTTGCAAACGTTGCTATGGCCGCCACGTATACTTTGAGCGTGGAAGGGGACCTGCCCTTATCCAGTAGCTCCTGAAGGAAGGAAAGCACTTCCGTAACCCCGCAGTCTACAGGTGAAAAGCCCTGCGCTTGACACCAAGCAGAGAACACAGACCACTTCGAGGAGTAGAGCCGTCTGGTAGACGGGGCTCTAGCCTGCGCGATCGTGTTTAACACTCCCTCTGGGAGGTCAGCGGGTACCCGTTGATGGCCCATGCGTGCAGGGACCACAAATCCGGGCGAGGATGCCAAATCGAGCCTTCCGCCTGAGAGAGGAGGTCTCTCCTCAACGGTAAAGGCCATGGGGCAGCGCTGGTCAGCTGCATCAGGACAGGGAACCACGACTGGTTTGTCCAGAGCGGAGCTATGAGTAGCACTGGGCATCCCTCCCTCCTGATTCGCTCCAACACCTGAGGCAGGAGTGAGACAGGGGGAAAAGCATATAGGGGGCGGCGGGGCCAAACATGGGCCAGCGCGTCCCGGCTTTTCGAGAAGAATCTCGGGCAGTGAGCGTTTTCTTGGGACGCGAACAGGTCCACCTGCGCTTTGCCAAACGTTTCCCACAGCAGCTGGATCGTCTGCGTGTGCAGAGACCATTCTCCTGCTGGGACGTTATTTCTGGACAGCCTGTCTGGCCCCACATTTAGGTGACCAGGCACATGCGCCGCTCTCAGCGAGAGCAGGTTGTGCTGAGCCCAGACCAGGAGGCGTTCCGTCAGCCTGTAAAGGTTTCGGGACCTGACGCCGCCCTGGCGATTTATGTACGCCACCACTGACATGTTGTCCGACCGGACCAATACGTGGTGGCCTATTATCTGGGGACAGAAGTGCCTTAGCGCTTTGTCGACTGCTATTAATTCCAAGCAGTTTATGTGAAGGAGCTTCTCCCGCGCTGACCATAGGCCAGCTAGCGGTCTGCCCTCGAGCAGCGCTCCCCACCCCGAAGTGGAGGTGTCCGTAGACACCACCTTCACACTCGAGGGGATCCCCAGACTCACACCTGACTGATACCAGTCGGTTGCTTTCCATGGTTTCAGAGCCGAAATGCACTGAAGGTCGACCCTGAGGCGAAATAGACCTGCGGTCCACGCCCTGGGGGGAACTCGTGCTTTTAGCCATAGCTGCAGTGGGCGCATGCGGAGCAGGCCCAACTGGAGTACGGAGGCTGCTGTGGCCATCAGACCCAGCATTTTCTGAAACCTTCTGAGCGGGACTATAGAGCCGTGGCGGAAGGATCTCGCGACGTGCTGAATATTCAATCCGCGCTCCGGTGACAGGCGTGCTGTCATGGATAGCGAGTCTAACACTGTTCCCAGAAAGGAAATTCTCCGACTGGGGAGCAGTGAGCTTTTCGCCCAATTGACTGTAAGGCCCAGCTCCTCGAGGTGCTCGAGTAATGCGGCCCTGTGTTCTATGAGCTCCGTTCGTGAACGAGCTAGAATCAGCCAATCGTCCAAGTAGTTCAAAACTCGCATGCCCCGAAGTCTCAGGGGGGCGAGGGCCGCGTCCATGCACTACGTGAACGTACGGGGTGCTATGGACAGGCCGAACGGCAGGACTGTGTATTGATATGCCCGGCCCTCGAAGGCGAATCTCAAGAATCGCCTGTGATGGGACGCTATTTGTATTTGAAAATAGGCGTCTTTCAGATCTATTGACATGAACCAGTCTCCTTGGCGCACTTGCGCGAGGATTTCCTGGTCGTAAGCATTCTGAACTGGCGCTTCACGAGCGTTCTGTTCAGCAGTCGCAGATCTAGAATGGGTCTGAGCCCACCATCTTTTTTCGGTACCAGAAAATATCTGCTGTATAAGCCCCCTTCGCCCTGAGATAGAGGTTCTATAGCCCCTTTTCTCAGTAGTTTCGCTATCTCGGCTCGAAGTAGATGAAACACTTCGCTTTACACCGTAGTTTCGACTCGCGCCGTATAACGGCGGGGGCGTCGAGCGAACTGTAGCGAACAGCCTCTCGTTATAGTGTTCAACACCCATTCTGATACCCCGGGAAGCCTTGACCACGCATCTGCGTGAATAGCTAGAGGTAGAATGAAATCTGGGCTCTGGCCGCGGCAGGACGGCGGCTCGAGAGCCCCTGTGTACTGGGAACACAACACCGTGTTTACAGCGTTCGAGGCGGGGGGCGCGCTGATCACAGCGGGCAGCCTGGCCGCGCTCAGCTTCTCTATGGCGGGACGCGCAGAGAAAGCGAGCGGGGCGAATCCTGTGGGATTCGGCGCGTGTGAGGGAATGTGGGCACATTTACTAAATGCGGGCACATTTACTACACTGAGAATACTGTCAGCTCGCGCCGACTAAATCACTGCTGTGTTTACAGCGTGCGAGGCGCGCGCTGATCACAGCTGGCAGCCTGGCCGCGCTCAGCTTCTCTGTGACGGTTGTGCAGAGAAAACGAGCGGGGGCGAATCCCGTGAGATTCGGAGTGTCTGTGAGAAATGCGGGCGCGAGACAGCGGGCACATTTTCTGCACGGAGAACACTCGGCTCGCGCCGACTGAATCAACGCTGTGTTCACAGCGTGCGAGGTGCGCGCTAATCACAGCGGGCAGCCTGGCCGCGCTCAGCTTCTCTGTGACGGGTTGTGCATAGAAAGCGAGCGGGGGTGAATCCCGTGGGATTCGGCGTGTCAGTGAGGAAATGCGGGACAGCGGGCACATTTACTGCACTGAGAACACTGTCGGCTCGCGCCGACTAAATGTGTGTTAGTTTCGTTTTTACAGAAACCAAGGGACACGCATAGTGTAGTGTAAGCGGGCATGTATGGGCGCGTTCACTACATTTTCTGCACAACCAACATGAGTTGGTTTTATTTGTGCTAGCCCTGCACCGTGGCGGGCTGTGTCTGGGTGTGGGAATGGGCACTGGGACGTGGGCATTCTTACAACACTCATAACACCATCGGCCGTGGCCGGAACACCAGAAAATGCACTCTTTATTGGATTTATCTGGGTAGCCATAGAAACGGCTTTTGTGCGCAGGCAAGCGGGCTGAGACACCGGCTGCTTCACTGCGAAATACACTGGGACAGTCACAACGCATGGAACTGAACGAGCGAGAAGTTTTGGTGGAAATCCGGCCGCAGCGGGATCTGAACACCGTCACTTTCCTAGAGAGACTAGGAAGGCCTTGAGACCTCGGGCTTTACCTCAATCCTCGGCCGGGGCCCGCGCTGAGGGGGGCGGCGTCCAGCAGAGCGAGAGCGCGGTGTTTGATCTCGGGCCTGGCGGCGCTGCTAGTTAGCCGAAACGACGGCCTTTGTGCGCAGGCAAGCGGGCTGTGGAACCAGCTTGCTCACTGCGAAATACACTGGAACAGTCACATTGCTTGGAACTGAACGAGCGAGAAGTTTTGGTGTAAATCCGGCCGCAGCGGGAACTGAACACCGTCGCTTTCCTAGAGAGACTAGGAAGGCCTTGAGACCTCGGGCTTTATCTCAATCCTCGGCCGGGGCCCGCGCTGAGGGGGGCGGCGTCCAGCAGAGCGAGAACGTCGAGGAACACGGAGCGCTCGGCTTCCGTCATCTCGGATAGCGTTAACCACAAATGTCTCTCACCATTCAGGGGGGAAAGGCGCGGGTCTCGACTGTGACGGAGCTTCGTCTTTCCCGAGAAAGCGTCCGTCCAGCCTATTGCGCGTTAGTTGCGCGAGCGCCTTTCAGTCGAGGCCGATGTAATCCACGGCTTGAGAGAGCGGACGCATCGGCTCAGTTTCAATGCCGTCTCCGGTAAGTTCGTCGAGCTCAAGTGCGGACGCGGCGGCAGACGGCGGCCGCTGTCCGTCTGGGAGCGACTCGAGCGAAGCCGGCGAAGCTGGCGGGCGAACCGGCGAGCTTTGGCGGGCTGGAAATAGCTCGGGCGCGCGCTGGGCGCGGCGCTTCTTGCGGCGCGGCATCACGGCGGGCTGGGATGCGGGCTCGGAGAGCGAAGCTAGGCGAGTCCGCAGAGTCACCATAGGCAAGCGTTCACAATGATGGCATCCGCCGTCAGCGAGCGCGATGTCCGCGTGATCCTCACCCAGGCAGGACACGCAGATGACATGTCGGTCCTCGTCGCTGAGTGGGGCTCGGCAAGAACCGCAGGAAGGCATCTTTAAAAAGACGCCGCTCTTTTAGAGGGGGTGGGAAAAAAGCAGATATGCAAGCACACACACACACTCTATGCAGAGGAAAGGATATAACGCCGGAAAGCACAGCAGGTACGGCGGCTGAAGGCGGCGAGGCCAGCGACTCCAGGCTCAATGGCACGTCCCGCTGAAGGCTACAGGTCGACGGCGCGGCTTCTCACTCTGGATCCAGCGATGCGTGAGGCTTCGCTGAAGAGATGAAAATCAACGTAAGAGCAGCTATCGAGCCTGGTTATAGGGCGAGACCACGCCCTTTCTGGCGGGACGTGACTATATGGGCGCGAAAGGCCCCCATTCGTCGTGACGTCACGCAGAGCCACTCTCGATAGGCTGCTGCTGTTGCCGCAGGGCAGCCAATAGGCGCGCGAGCTGTCTCGCCTATGTCTGCTTGCTGCCGCAAAGCGTTTTACATTAATAAAAAATTAAGGATAATTTTTGGCTTCAATATCTCGTGGAAAAGAGTTTTCCCCATAGCGTAAGATATTACGCAGTACGAGAGATACTCTCGTAAGAGAACCTCGGTTCCCTGAGAGTAGTGAACGCGTATTGCATAGCTATACGCAGTGGGGGAAACTCTTTTCCTCAGATTATTGAAGCTTTTATGTAAAACGCATTGCAGCTGCACAGCGAGCTCACTCATTGGCTGTGCTGCGGCAACTGGGTGGTTGACGTGAACTCAAATCCAAAGTGGAAAAAAATATATTTCTAAAATGTATGTCAAATGACATATAATTATATTGCTTAATATGTGAAAAACTCAAAACTGAATGTGTCCCGTTCTAATTCCTTATTTATTTAGCATTTTATTAACTTTTTTGTGTGATAGTCCCACATATTGTCCACCGGTGTGACAACATTTTTAATGTTAATATTTAATTCAGAGATTGTGTGACAGATAAGACAAATATGCACAATCCTTGTCAGTTTGTCCTAACTATATTCCCACATCAAAAGTAACAAATAAAAATACACAATCATGTTATTATCCTACTATAAGATGTACACATAGGGACTTTACCCAAATGTCTGGATTATATTCATTATAATTAGTATAAAACCTAATGAAGCTTCATTTCATCCTTATATGTCCATAGTGGTGATATCATTATTATACTATTCAACACTTTTTACATGAATTTCTGCATTAAAATGCCTTTTCCCCGTATAATTCAGTTTGTCACACCATAGGACATTCCGTCACACCATTGGGCAACAAGAATTGTTTCTTTTTTTTTAAAAAATGTACATACATAAAAAGGCAGGGAAAATGGTCTGTGCTACTTTTATAGTCTTTATTCTAAAATATTAAAACCACTTTACAGTCTAAAAACATTAAATTATAAGATTAAATGGCTCTGAAGGAAAGTAATGTTGGATAAGTTTTGAAGTAACACCACAGACGTAATATAACACCACAGACAGGGCCGGTTCTAGACATTAGGAGGCCCTAGGCAATATTCATGTTGGAGGCCCCCCACGCCCAATAAAAAACTCTTGAAACAAATATGATTCCTAACCTTTTAATTTATAAAACATTTCATTTTAAATGTAGTATATTTTTACTTGCACATAAGTTTGGACACATTACTATTTTTAATGTTTTTAAAAGAAGTCTCTTATCAAGCCTGACTTATTTGATCAAAAATACAGAAAAATAATATATAGTGAAATATTATTAAAATTTAAAATTTTATAACCTGTGATACTTTTAAGGATTTTTTGATAATTGAAAAGTTGTTTTAAAAAAGTCTTCACTATCACTTTTTATATTTAACACATCCTTGCTGAATATTCCTGTTTTTTTTTTTCTGTATTTTTGATCAAATAAATGCAGGCTTGTAGAGCATAATAAGAAACTTTTCAAAATAGTAATGGATCCAGACTTTTTACCAGTATGTACATATTAATCCAACTTTATGGTAATCTATTTTTTGTTTAATGAAGATGTTATTGTAATTTTCCTGTTTTATTCAATTTATTCACAGTTCCAGAATACCACTTCAGGAGATGAACATAAGTGCTTTTATCATTTTTTTTTTTTCACAACTGCGGTATGGGCAGGATTTTCCCCTCCAATCAATATTGACTGCAGATATTGTCATATTATTAATATAAGTAATATGATATATACATTGCATTGTTACCTTAAATATGGTATACACAAATCAGGTGAAGAGAAAGACACGATCGCTACTGATTAGATAAAAAATTCTAAACTGATATTATTGGCGTACTTAGGCTATGATGTCAGGGTATAATCTATTAATCTGCAGAATTTAGAAGATAAACCCTTAGATATGAGATCCTTTATTTGAAACATTTAAAAATGTTGTAGTGTGTTGGATTTTTAACTTTGAATACAAACGTCTTGTCTTTTGTAGCTTTTTTACTATAAGCTTGACGCGATGTTATTCATTGTACGCGCAAATTCAAAACGTCGCGTCTGGGCACGTTAATGACGCTCGCGCTCTTTTAAACACGTAATAAAGCGGTGAATTATTTTCCCAGAAATTACGCTGATCTACATTACAAGTTTATATTTAGAATATATTGCAATCACTCCAAAATAGATGACGACAACTCACACACCTCCATTACGAGCTGTGCTTCTTTGCGTGCCTATTTAGGCTTTTGCTTCGCAGCACCTGATGGATGCGTCCGTTACACACACTTTCAGAAACCGGCACCCGCTTTGAAACGGAAACATTAATTGGTTTGACTGCAGATGAGTGACAATTCAACAATATCCAATGAACAATGAGGCTAGTATTTCTGCCTGTCTGGTGTACTATATATTGGATGTTACAGTTATGGAGGCCCCTCCTCAAAGCCCGAGGCCCTAGGCAATCGCCTGCTCTGCCTATAGCTAGCGCCGGCCCTGACCACAGATGTAATATTGCATAAAAGATTTAATAATTAAAAGTTTGAGCAAAATAATGAAATTCATCATGAGTAGGATTACAAGAAGTAATTGCTCTGATAAAAGAACATTTAGACAAAAACTGCATTAACAAATACACTCACCTAAAGGATTATTAGGAACACCTTAATTCTACGTGGCATTGATTCAACAAGGTGCTGAAAGCATTCTTTAGAAATGTTGGCCCATATTGATAGGATAGCATTTTGCAGTTGATGGAGATTTGTGGGATGCACATGCAGGGCACGAATCTCCCGTTCCACCACATCCCAAAGATGCTCTATTGGGTTGAGATCTGGTGACTGTGGGGGCCATTTTAATACAGTGAACTCATTGTCATGTTCAAGAAACCAATTTGAAATGATTCGAGCTTTGTGACATGGTGCATTATCCTGCTGTAAGTAGCCATCAGAGGATGGGTACATGGTGGCCATAAAGGGATGGACATGGTCAGAAACAATGCTCAGGTTGGCCGTGGCATTGAACGATGCCCATTTGGCACCAAGGGGCCTAAAATGTGCCAAGAAAACATCCCCCACACCATTACATCACCACCACCAGCCTGCACAGTGGTAACAAGGCATGATGGATCCATGTTCTCATTCTGTTCACGCCAAATTCTGACTCTACCATCTGAATGTCTCAACAGAAATCGAGACTCATCAGTAAGTATATTCTCCCGTTCTTCCTTGCTGCTCTCTTTCCCCTCTCTGGAAGATCTCCTATTCTCAGTCTTGTTTTGCACTGAATGTTTTTTAAATAGGTCTGCTGTTTCTTTTGAAGGAACTCTGCTCTTCGAACAGGGTCTGCATCTCTGCGCTGTCTATAAAGACGCTGCTTTTCAGCAGCAGTTAATCTGGCCATACCTGACAAGAGAGATACAATTATATGATTGATTACTGATCTCCTATGTGTTTTATTAAAAATACAACATTACTGGTATATTGTCTGTGGAGTTACTATAGAGTCTGTGGTGTTACCATGAAAGACAGTAACACCACAGACAAATTAGCCTAAATCCAGACTTTTTTAAAATGGAGGCTGCCATCATGATGATTTCAAGATCAGGGGATATACTGGAAATATTAATAATTATGTTGTAAAGTAGAGGGACACCACTTGCCATCACAAATGCAGAATGACCAACCCCTTGATAAAGCCTCCATCCACTGGTGTGACAGCCATTTCCACCAGTGTGACGCTGATTTCATGTCACAGGACAGTGCTGTCACACCAGTGGACGTTTTCAAGATCAAGGCCAGTTTGCGGCCTAGCTATATGAGAGACAGTCTTCAGTCCTGACTAACAGTGTTAAGGTTTACATTATGTTCAATAGTCAATCAATATAAATTGATGAAAATTTTCAGATCAATACTTAAATTACGTCACACCAAAGGACTGCATAATGGATCCCATTTCCAGCATTGCACAGAAATAGCAATTTTATCAAAATATTTGAGACAGAACTCACCTTGTGTGCAGTCCATGTGCTCCAGTGAGGTCTACTGTACTTTCTGGATGAAGAATGGCCCCTCTCAGTAATAGCGTGCCCAAATTAATGCCCGTTTTATATCTACAGAATGGCGTCACACCAGGTGGACACCAGTTTTGTGGACAAAATGTAATGTGTCATAATTATTCTAAATGGGGACATTAAGACTTATAACCTTTAGTTTCTTTAAGTTAACACTATTATAATATATATTCAAGTATTTTAATGTATTTAGACTTATTTTTCATTTAATTAAAGTAGTTTAAAGATAAGGAATGCTACCCCGGACAGTCACGCCAGAGGACAAATGTCATGTTTAAAACAAAATATTTACATATTTGAATTATAATGCTCATAAATTACAGATGTAGTAGTTCTGGAAGATTAAACTGTATATAAAAACAGATATTTTAATGAAATATTATACATTTTTATTTATATTTGTCACTATGAACACAAAAATGGAGCGTCACGTCAACCACCCAACTGCAAATCCAATGGCGAAGGTTCCTCTGATGCGGAGTCTACGCACTGATAGCTGATTGGCGCGCACGTCAGAGGCACCTTCACCATTGGATGTGCACCTTTATAGAGCGCCTATAAAGGGAACCCGAATTCGCCATTATAGCAGGTTTAAATCGACTGAAGCGACAACTTGCCATGTTACTACAGTGCGGCAGGCTACGCAATACGCATTCCCTACTCTCAGGAAACCAAGGTTACGATAGTAACAGAGTACATTCCCTTTCGAGAACGGTCACTTCATATTGCTTAGCTATATGCGGTGGGGACGCATTGTAAAATGCTGCACTATACGTAACTGGCTGCAACTGAAGCCCAGGACCCCGGAGCTCACAGAGACAAGTCAGAATGAAATATATATTCTGACTTGTCTCTGTGAGTATATATATACTAGGGCTGCACGATTCTTGCTAAAATGTGAATCACGATTTTTCGCCATGGGAATTGAGATCACGATTCTCTTACACGATTCTCATTTTTCTTCATCCAAAATTTATTGCAATCAAGTACAAAAAAAAAAAAAAAAAAAAAAAAAAAAACAGGACATTCGGTACAATAATATGCAGGAGTAACAAAAAAAGATTCTAAATTGTTTAAGCTGGTGTTTTTGGGTTGTGCTAGCCTATGTAGCTGTCTGTGTATTTACATGAACTAAAAGAAAGTGCAGGCTATATATAATATTTTCTGGCTACTTTAGCTTTTTTTATATAACACACCATACTATCACCCAAACGGAATAATTAAAAAAAGTTTAAATGGGTAGCCTAAAACTATAAATATTTTTTAGTCTTCATTTTCTTGTTTTGCCTACTCCAGTTCTTGTTAAAACTGACTAGACATGCTTATTCTGTGCATTTTGGGCATTTTTTGTGTGAAATCATATTTATTTTGTCCATCAAAAGTGTGCTTTCACTAATTGAGCGTGTTGTGAATTAATTAGAATAGAAATGCTTAAATAATTATCTTTAATAATAACAGAAACAGTGTTGTCATTTACAAGGTTGTTCAGCTTTAAGAAAAGTTTACCCAAAATGCTTAGTGGGCGAGAGCGCGCAGATAGAAGAGAGAAAGTAGTGATGGGAAGTTCGGATCATTTTACTGACTCGGATCTTTGAGTCTCGTTCAGCAAAATGAACGAATCTTTTTTCGAGTCATTTCGTTCATTTCGTTCATTTCAGCATAACATAATTAAAATGGCATGTTAAATATACCAACACATCTAGTACTTACGAAAATGTTGATTACATTTGTAAAAATAATTTAAAAAAAACAATAGGGTAATGCAGCCAAAGCCAAATTATAGGAAACCTAAATGTTTTATTAATTGATTAGTTTTTTTTTGTTGTTTTTTTTAGCAGTTATAGGGATTTTATATTTCTGTAAAAAAATCTAAATAGTTGTAAAGTCTGCCCTGTGAATTAAAAAGCTGTCCAACTAAAAGAAAGTCGTTTTTTAACCAGTTGTCAAAAAAAGTGATTTGTTCTTATAGAGAATATCCTTATTGTTCCATAAGTAATATCTGTGTGGGGAAAAGTTGTGTTTGTATATTAGGGACCATGCCAAGAGCATCTGCTTATGAAAGTTAGATAGTTTCATAGGGATCTTTGTCACATTATAGTTACAGAGTAAGAGAAAATTCAGGCCACCAGCCTTTGAGAAAATAAAATTAGGGATAATATTCCAAAGTGAAGAGGGATTATTAAGGGAATTTTTAATCCAATTAATTTTAAAAGTGTTGTATAAGGTAGTAAAATCTAAAAAATCCAAACCCCCCTGTTTTAATGAATTCATTAGTACTGATTTTCTAATGAAGTGGGTTTTATTTTTCCAAACAAAATTATTTAACATGCTATCAATCTTTTTTAATGTTCCTTTATCAACCTCCAAGGAGAGAGCTGCATACGTTAGTCTGGACAATCCTTCAGCTTTAGAGAGCAGAACTCTTCCTCGTATCGATAAGTCTCTCTGCAACCAAGAGTTCAGTTTCCTTTGGGTTAGTTGTTGGGTTATTGTATAGGCTATTGCAGTCTGATTCTGTTAGTTCACCTCATCTCCTGATCCGAGACGTTCTTTCCTTTGCAACTTCATATTTATATCAGGTTAGTTCTCCTCTCGTGTCTCGAGACGTTAGTTGTCGACTCGTCAGTGTCTGACTCTGATCTGTCTGCTGGGCCGACGGTGCCGTGTGTGATACAGCAGGACCGGAAAGAGAAATGATTAGTTCATCTTTCGAGTCTTCGGGTTTGAGTCCTTCGTTCTTTTGTCATGTGACCGCTGGTATCTGGTATTATATTCGTATTATTGACTGCGTCTGAATGTATATTGTTTTATATTTAGGAATATACATTTCAAAATATGTGCAATAAACATTATCTGAAAATAAAAGTTCCATCTTATTATTGTCCCTGTCCGTCTCTTTTCTCAATATTTAGAACTTGTGCATCTGTGGTGTGTTTTATTATATATTATACATAAATTAACTAATATTATAACTACGTGCTTGTTTGTAAAAAAGGTTGTTAGTAGGCTATTCAATACGGTGACAAGTCACGTGACAAAAGAACGAAGGACTCAAACCCGAAGACTCGAAAGATGAACTAATCATTTCTCTTTCCGGGACTGACAGCATCGGCTCTATGGGACTGGCAGGAAGAACGAAGGACTCGGACCCGGCCGAACCCGAGACTCGAGACTCGAAAGATGAACTAATCATTTCTCTTTCCGGGACTGACAGGAAGAACGAAGGACTCGGAGCCGTCCCGAACCCGAGACTCAGATCGAAAGATGAACTAATCATTTCTCTTTCCGGGACTGACGGCATAGCCTCTATGGGACTGACAGGAAGAACGAAGGACTCGGAGCCGTCCCGAACCCGAAGACTCAAGAGATGAACTAATCATTTCTGTTTCCAGTACAGATTCAGAATCCATATGTTGCGCAATGCGCATGCGCGGTCAACACAAAATGAACGAATCACTCTCTGAGACAATGAACGAATCGTTCATGAACGACACATCACCAAGAGAAAGAGAAGTGAGAATGACTCCATGTTAGTGCGCTGTATCAATATGTAATCCTGTTCATAAACTTCAGTAAACAGTTCGTTTATTTAATTCAAGTCGTCAGTGGTCATTACTGCTTGTTAAGGAAGAAAAGATACGACAGAACGCGAGCAGTGCAGCAAAAACTCGGCGCCGAAACCCGCGCTTCAACTGCTGCTCACGCGACGCTCCTACTCATTGTGAATGCACTCATTGATTAACATGCACGCCGGAAAAAATTGATTGTGGTGTGAAACGGCCGTATGGTTGATTGGTGAATTAATAGTGTTTTGTTATTGTGTGAGTGTGACCAATATAACGCGTGAATGCAGCATGATCTGAATGCAGGGAAATACACGGAAGTGAATCGCCATCATTAAGAAATGAGATCGCATTTATGTTTGAATCGAGATCGTGATATTTTTTCGATTATTCGTGCAGCCCTAATATATACACACACACACAATACTCGTTCCCTCAAGGTTGTGCGTGTTGTGGCTTCACAAATGCTTTGCTGCATACCTCGGTTGTAACGAGTGGTTATTTCAGTCAAAGTTGCTCTTCTATCAGCTTGAATCAGTCGGCCCATTCTCCTCTGACCTCTAGCATCAACAAGGCATTTTCGCCCACAGGACTGCCGCATACTGGATGTTTTTCCCTTTTCACACCATTCTTTGTAAAACCCCCGAAATGGTTGTGCGTGAAAATCCCAGTAGCAGATTGTGAAATACTCAGACCGGCCCGTCTGGCACCAACAACCATGCCACGCTCAAAATTGCTTAACCCTCTGGGGTCGGCCGTCGCGTCAGCGCGACAAGCTCGATTTTTTCCTTATCAGTACAAAAGAGAATCAAATTACTCTGTGTTGATATTTGATCTTACATATAAGTGTTGTACATCATTAGATCCTGTTAAGTGTCTATTTTTTTTGTGGGTACTCACAATAAAAACAAAGTGTTGTGCTTTTTGTCAAATAAATAAAAATAAACATGATGCCTTCTCTCTGTCAGTGAGGAAAATTTAACTGTAACTCAGTCAATACTTGTCACAGAGATACAAGAGATTTCTCTTTATGAAGCTCAAATTCAAACTTTATGAATGAAGTAATTAAAAAAAATATTTCCAGTTTATGTAATCTGTTTGAAACCAAGGAGAGGTACAGTTTTTTCGTTCTCCCTTCATTATCTTTAATTAGCTGAGACCGCCACGCCCCCAGAGCTTTTCACATGGTAAATAGGTGATCTAACGTTATGCATCGCACACGCCCCCGATCAATTCCATAACAACACGAAGTTTCTTCATCAGATTCACTAATAGTTCATCGCGTTTTGAGGATGGCACGCCACTCCTTCAGATGATTCTGAACAGCTGGGAAGAATTCACCTTTTCCTCAGAGGAATTTGAAACTCGGACGACCAACGGCTGCATTTTGAAGAACGAATTGACCCCGCCGAGGATACAAGCTCGGAGTATGTTGTTTAGTGTTATATAATTCCTTTTCTGGTCATAAAGCTCAAATGAATTTTCAGACTATATTTTGCCTAGTTTTGGCAAGCTTTTGACATAGGTAAGATTACCTCACAATATCCGTAACATTTCACTCAGTTTTGAGATTAGTCTATGACTATTCCGTGTACTTCGCGGCCAATGGATTTTCGTTTTGAAAGGAAAAAAACAAAAACGAAAAAAGCCGGCACATCTCGCTCACACAACATATTAATATCAGTTCACTTCTGGCATTACAAACTTGACACCGCAGCCTGTTCATTATTAAAATAAAACAGTCAACCAAACATATACAAAGTTATTCTGCTCAATTTAAAGCAGCACCGGGTAACTTTTCAACCTTTATAATATATTTCCATGTCTCTTGTGATGGTACATCGACTTACAATAGGTTGAATGACACGTCTGCCATAGCCTGACGGGGTCTGTAACGTTTTTAATCGTACTTTTAAACTTCGGGTTTCGGGTAGTAACCAGCGAACAAAGAGAACTACAAAATTTGACTGCTTTACGGCATATACGTCACTTCCACCACCACCCCCACTTCCTTAAAATCGATTCGGACGTGCGAGCCAAATGTTATAGTCCTGGCCGAAGCAGCACAGAAAAACAAGAAAGCAAAGGTTTTATCGGAGCAAAGCAAAAGAGAAAGTGATCGCGTTAAAGGCAGAACAAGGATCAACACTGTGCCAGCGTTTTCTCGCTGGCGTGAGCTGAAGGAGGAGGAGGGGTGCCTGACCTATGCGGGCTGTCATGCTTTTGTACTAGTAAGTATATTGCTTGCATACTAGCTAGGGTGACCTGACCAGACGTCCCGTTTTTCCCGGGACAGTCCCGTATTTCAACTCTAATTTTAGTGTCCCGACTTATTAAATTTAATACGTGCAGGACAGAGAGGGAGAGAGAGCGCGAGAGACCTTGCGTGTGTGTGCTAGAGTAGCCTACGCATTAATACGCACGCGCGCGCATTATTGATATAATAATAGCTTGATATTATAATATTGATATATGGTTATTATCTACCACTCAAACATTGCATTGAAGCATAGATTCAGTAAAACGGTAACCATAACCAATAGGCAAGCCTACTATAATGACGCTGGCTTGTAAACGTGAGCATCGCGATCATTTGTCGTTAGAAAAAAAAAAAAACCATGAAATTATATTCATATGACATGCTGAAATATATGCCACTGTACCTGGGATGAAGACATTTCACACGCGACGCAAGCTAGCAGAACACCTGCATGTGACCTCCTCCTACAGTGTTCACGACTATCATGGATGTCAACAAATGCATGTGCTACATTCATGACGGTTTACGACAGTAAGTAGAGGACAATACTGTTTCCCAACTGTAGGGGGGGACCCCGAGAGCAAAAGTTAAATTTTACCTGGTGTTACTTTAATTGGTCTTTTGTACAAAGGGATAAAATCATAACTTCTTCCAAACTCATTTCCCTTGAAGATGCTGATTTAGCCTTCGTCTATCCACCTTTTTCCTGGTTAGCGAATTTACCCATGATTCATAGCGGGTTTGAACCGGAATCCGGTTGTCCTTTTCCGGTTCTAAGCTTTATGAAGATTGCGCCGCTTGCTCAGAACGCCGCAGTGATGTGCTGATTAGAAAATATGTGAAATAAATAAGTAGGGCTGACCCTGCCCGTGCACGACTGAAGTTTGGTTGGAAGTTACCGTATGTATACTATATGGGAGAGAATACTAAACCATAATGAGCGTTTTCGTAATATTGCCTATTCTGCATCACAACGCGCTTGCCACAATAAAAAAAACGGCAAAAGTAATGATTATGCATTAAACATTTGAATTGTTTATTAAGTGTTTTCTGTAAGTATCGACTGCAAAGATAAATTTGATGATGCTGACTCGCCATCTTCGCAAGTGAACGCGCCTAGAGAAATGCACACTTCATACGAATTAACCTACATAAGCAGAGAGCAGCCCATTTCTGCTCGTTTTTAATTATTTTGTTTAAAAGTACACATTTCAAGCTTTCTATATACTTCTCATGTATGTGAGGCAAGTAGACTAACTTATACGCTGAGTTTCGTTTATTAATAAGACGCGCTATATTTGTCATATGTCATATTTATTATTCTAGGCAATTTGTGGATAAAACATTGATACAAATGAAGATACAATTTTTACTAAACGAATTTCACTTTACAGAAAGGCTTTCTACAAAACATGTCTGAGCCATTCCAAATGTTTTCCGATATATTGGGAATTATGATCATATCTGACTCATCTCATGCGGTTCCCTTTTCATATAATCAACATAGATGAAATAAATAAACAAATAAATAAAAAACATTATATTGTGAAACTTAAATATAAAAAGTATGTTTAGTTTTTTTTTTATATATATATATATTTATTATATTTATTTAAAAAATATGTAGGCTATGTGTGCGTGATGTGATGGAGGGGTGCTATTTTCGAATAATAATTGAATAATACCCAGCGATCTTCGGATATTATTTTTGCTTGAAATATTACACCTTTTTTGTTGGATGCTTCAGTTTTAGAAGCTAACCAAAAACGTCTACTCTCTGGCACTGAATGTAGCTGATTTTTATCTTATGCTCAAAGCACCCAGTTTCTAAAAATTTTTTTTTTATCTTATTTGAATTGTAAAATAAACCAACAGCAGCACATAGATAGAGCCTGAACTCATTCTCTCACTGCTAATACAGTGCAAACCGGAAGTAGGCAACCGGAGTCGTCGTCATGGCGGCGCGCATTGTTTAGAGCAGAATAAGGCTGATATATGGACTCGATTGAAGTACGAAGCCTTCTTTACATTAATAGTTAGCATCCAAATGTTACATTGCAAATATGGAAACGTTGGACCGAATGAGAGATGTGCGTACCCAATGTCGGTACAGTTTCAGTTTTGATTCAAATAAATTTGTTTAGGCTTCGTGTTTAAAATTGGCTAAATGTTGTTTGTAGTAAAAGGGCACAATAGGCTATTTTGATAGGCTACTATGTATATTTTTTATTATACGTTTTATTGTACATTTTTTATTCTTGTTTTCTGAATAGGCTAGGCTATCATTTGACATATAGGCTACAGTAAAGGGAAGTAAAATACGCATTGCATTTTATCAATAGCCTAGTGTTTATATTGTTCATTTTGTATTTTATTTACCATTCTTTTACACCATTTATGAATAGGCGAATAATAAAATGCGTTTTTTACAACGTGACGCGGGCGTGTTTTACTCTTAAAGGTGCAGTAGGGAGTTTTGAGAAAATGTTGACTTAGCCTGAAATTTTGAACAAGCACAACTTACAGGTCCCACCCCCTTGCTCTCTGCTGCGCTTCAGCCCTCCCTCCACAGCTCGTCATCGGAGCCTGTCGTGAACGCGCAGGCTAGTAAACACACCGATGACGGCGGATTGAAAGTTATATGGCACATTCACTAATAGGGACTAAACATCAACAATATGCTTTACATTGACTATGGCCTACCCATACTTTGACTACAAACTTGGTCCTAAATCATTATGTATTTTACAATACTTGTAACTTTATAACGTTGCACTCTTTATACTTCACTCTATACGTTATAAATAGCTAGTAAGATATTTTTAATATAACGGTAACTAACGTTACAGTATGTAAGTAATTATTCTAGCGATATATAATGCTAGATAAGGTGTGCTAGTAGGCCTACATTATTTCAGCAACATGACAAGCCAGTAAATTAGCAGGTTTCAATTGTTGCTTAGCAGAGAGAGTGCGTGACATTTTATCCACATGTTATGCGGCTAGAGTTTTGAAACCGAGTCAATGGGCTCTGTCTAATTCTTTCTTTGCTTGTTTATCGTCATCGGTCTTTTTCCCTTTACCTCTTTGTTTTATGAGCAGGTGTCACTCGAGAATTGGCAGTTTAGGTTGTTTTCTCCGTCATAAGCACACAGCTGCAGCGAGCCGGCAATCTTGAGTTTGAACGACGGTACGCGCTCCGGCGCTCGCGCTGTGCAAGAGAGGGGTGTGATCAGCGCGTACACGAGTGTGATTGACACTGCTAAGACATTCCTCCTGGCTCTGATTGGTTGTTTCTGACGGGAGCGTTGTATTTCTGCAAATGGCAATAGGACCACTGGGAGGAGCCAGAGGAGCTTGATTTTTACACAGATTATCTGTCTCATATTCTACTGTCAGGACATAATGACAGTTTTAACAAATATGTAAAAAATATTTTTACCTACAGCAGCTTTAACATGACCCGGTGCGTCGCGCATAAGCACGCATCAGCTAATAAATTGTAACAAAACACAAGGCCTACATTATAAAACTCAGAAGAGTGTGTATTTTAATATCTCTGTTGTTCTCTGGTTGTTAGATAAGATAGTCAGACTGAATGAAAGTTCATGCATGAACATTAGGCCTATTATATATGCTAGGCAATAAATTATTTTTTCCCTTTAACATTAGTGTTTAAAATATTTAATTTACAATTAATCATTTTTTTTAAACTTACTGGGCGAGGGCGACCATGCTAGCAGCCGTCATTTACCCTGCCATACCAACGTAGGTGAATTTATATCTACACAGAAGAAAGCCCTGTCTACTCTTCCCCGGTACGGGTTGTGTCGAGCCATTCGTTAGTCTGGTTGTTTGATGAGAAAAAGATGAAATGTAGTTGCAATAAACGAGTTAAGAATCCACACATCATCAGCAGCAGAGGACTCTTATTCTGCTGTGCAGACCCAAGGAAGAACTGATGACGACACAGTTTGATCTTTGGCTGACAAATCAGAGGAAAGGGGTCCGCTCAATTTCATTTTCCTTCAGTACTACGTCTGGGATTGTGCTGTAGACTTTGGTTTCCAGAAATCAATTTTCCAAAACCAATCAGCGAACAGAGGGAGTGGCTGAGAACGATGACGTTGATGTAGCGCGTCAGTTTAAGTTCAGTAATGGCAGCGGAGAAAGACGTGAGAAAAGCTATTCGGTCTGTTGTTGGAAAACTGCCGAATATGCAGAATTTAAAGCCGGAGCAAGAACAATGTTTGCTAAGTTTTGTTGCTGGCCATGATGTTGTGGCCCTCCTCCCCACGGGATTCGGGAAAAGTTTGATTTTCCAGCTCACTCCGCTAGTGGTGAATGAGTTAACGTTAGCTAAGTCGAACAATATGGATGCAAAGCCGAAAGTTGTTGTCGTCTCCCCTCTTGTTGCACTAATGGAGGACCAAGTGAAGGAGGCAGAAAAGTTAGGAGTTCGTGCTGGGCAGCTCGGCGTGCACGATGACCGTGACATTTTGGACGGACGATTTAGCCTGGTGTTCGGAAGCCCCGAGTCCTAACGTTAACTGCTAAACTGTTGTTGAAGATGCACTCAGGAGTCATGTCAGTATCACAAGAATCACTAAATTTACTGTTCAGAATTTGAGCTAAATAGAACACTTTGAGCCCCTTTGTGTACTCGTGCAGGACCATGGTTGGTGTGTCAGTTTTAAATGTTGTAAATCATAAAAATTTGTTGTATTTTTTTTTTAAATAAAAATGTGAACACATACTTTGAAGACCATAATTTGAGTTTCAGTTTTAGATGGCAATAGTTAGTTTTAATAAAAAAAACTAAATGTCATAAATAAAAATGTACAAACACATTGTTTCTTAATTATACCTTAATTAATTATGGTCTTCAAAGTATAAGACATAATATGAAAAATTGTTGTTTATTACACATCTGCAGATAGAGACAGAGCATTCACTGTACAGCATTTGCGGCAGATCCGAAACAACCGCAGCGGTGTATTTTTAATGATTAGACCCAGCTTCGACCGTTGAATGAATACATCACTGTCCTTAGTGTCAAATATACATCTCGAATTAATAATGGTTCCTAGATGAACAAAACCTGCAGCTCTCGTTGACAGACATCCTATTGTAAACATAATCCTCTGATCATTCGGACTTGTTTCCGACCGGTTTCGGCGCATGACATACGTCAGGACCACACGTTAGCGATTGGCTATGACAGATCCTGAGTGACTCTGGGCAGATCCAATAGTTTTGAACTTTAACAGAGAACCCGCCTACAAGGAAGTAAACGTTTCTCAATGGAACGAGGCCGGACTCTCTGTACAAATGAAATGTACGAGAGTCTGGTTGAACCAGGCTAGTTTCATTCCCTCCCACGTGTAGAAATCAAATATTCAAGCTCTTTATTCATTTTTCTACCTCAGAACAACAACAAAAAAAAAAAAAAAAAAAATCAAGCTGAATTCTTGTTTTTCGTTTTTTTGGAAAAAATGAAAAAACGAAAAAGGAACTTTTCTCATTTTTCTTCCCGTTTCTGAAGGGAAAATCAAATGCACGGACTATCTATAAACACATCAATGACAATCGGATAACGAGATTGTTTTTGGTTTTCCGTTCTTTAATATCAAAACAAAAAAAGAAAAATGGGCCTGAGACGAGAGTTCAAGAGATTTCCACGATGCATGCGCGAGAACGGAGGTTCTTCTTCTACTACACAGCGCGCTTACAAGCAGAGGAAGACGCACGCTGTACATAGAAGTAGAAGAAGAAGTCAGTTCTCGCGCATGCGTCGTGGAGATCTCTTGAACTCTCGTCTCAGGCCCACAAGGAAGCAATGGAATAGTCGAATAAAGTCGTTATTTTTGTTTTTTTCCGCACAAAAAGTATTCTCGTCGCTTGATAAACATAGTGGAGCTACTGTAGGCACATGGAATATTTAAACATTTTCTTCAATGACTTTCTGGGCCGTCAAGGTTCAATTTCTTAGGAAGCCTATGGAGGAGTGACCCAGCTCTCAGATTTAATCAAAAATATCTTAATTTGTGTTCCGAAGATGAACGAAGGTCTTACGGGGTTGGTACAGCATGAGGGTGAGTAATTAATGACTTAATTTTAATTTTTGGGTGAACTATCCCTTTAAATGTCCATCAGTTTACTTTGGATAATGTGCAAACAGTTTTTTGGTTTTGTTTTTTAGGAATGTGGCTGCATCATGCTCTCCTTTTCCAGCAGGTGTCATTCAGTTCTCAGTGCGATCGAGAATCATACTAAGTGCTGTTGTAGAAATTTTAATAGTCATTTATTCCTAATCTATTCAATGTGTAAAAGTATAAGTGTGTACGTGCTTGTGCGTGACGTTTCAGGAATATATGGGACAGGACCTCTTGACCTTAGGAATGGTCAGATTTGGCTAGTTTATTCCAGTACCAGTTTGTGTCCGAGTACAATGTAGAAACTGAACAGCAGTGGGGACCTTATCTGAGTGGGGGAAAAGTACAGCGGGTGAGAAGGAACCTTGAAAAGAGTATAAAAGCTGTCTCATGTCTTCCTGTTTTGCGCCACTCACTTCACAGAATGTAACGTGGTTCCACAGACACTGCGATTCCTTTCTGCACGGGAAACTGGACCGCAACTGAGCTCTGTAGACTCGCATTCGCCCATGATTCTATTCAAACTATTTTTTTCAGAAAGTGCTGTGTCAACTCTGTGCCACAACACCAATCCCCAGGCTGCCAAGGCAACTGCAAAAGGCTGCAAATATAAATGGACAGATGGACATCACCCTTCAGAAATCATTCTGATATAATTTTTTTAAATCAATGTTGGAAACAGTTGTGCTGCTTAATTTTTTTTAACCTGTGATAGTTTTTTTTAGGATTCTTTGAAAAAAAAAGATTTTTATAAAAAAAAACAAGTTTGGTCTTTTTATGTTTGTTTTTTTGAAAGGATTTGTTTAGTGATAGGAATGACTTTAAAGGAGTAGTTCACTTTTAAAAAAACTTTTGCTGATAATTTACTCACCCCCATGTCATCCAAGATGTTCACGTCTTTCTTTCTTCAGTCGAAAAGAAGTTAAGGTTTTTGATGAAAACATTCCAGGATTTTCTCCATATAATGGACTTCATTGGGAGCCAGACGGTTCAAGGTCCAAATGACAGTTTCAGTGCAGCTTCAAAGGGCTTTAAACGACTCCAGACGATGAATAAGGGTCTTATCTAGGACCCTTCGAGTCATGACATGAAAAAGATTTGTTAATTTTGATGAACGAGTTCGAACAGGACAGTCACGAACGCTCATCACAGAACAGAGCAAGGCGAGCATTTGTGCTTAAACTTAAACTTTGTTATTTATTTTTTAAATGAGCGATGGTTTCGCTAGATAAGACCCTTATTCATCGTCTGATATCGTTTAAAGTCATTTGAAGCTGCACTGAAACTGTCTTTTGGACCTTGAACCGTTTGGCTCCCAATGAAGTCCATTATATGGAGAAAATCCTGGAATGTTTTCATCAAAAACCTTAATTTCTTTTCGACTGAAGAAAGAAAGACGTGGACATCTTGGATGACATGGGGGTGAGTAAATTATCAGCAAAAGTTTTTTTTAAAAGTGAACTACTCCTTTAAAGGTGCAGTGTGTAGCTTTTTGGCGACATCTAGCGGTTCGTTTGCGAGTTTACACTAAGGGCTCAGCCCACTGCTCACCCCTCCCTTTCGAAGAAGCTACAGTGGCTAAAACGGAACAAACATCGTCGTAGTGAGCCAGAGTAAAACAAGCCACAGCTAACATGGAGTACCACAGTCCATTATAAACCACATCATGGATAAAGTTTACAAAGCCATAGTCAGGTGAGGATCAAGGGTCTTAATACATAATATAATAATATTGGTCTAAGCTGTCGACACGACAGATCTCGTCACAGTTGTTGTAAATAATAGTAATCAGCTGATTGTCTCACGAACGTAACCAGCACATTCTCCCCACATAGCAAACCCATAATACAGCGAGGGAGTAGAACCACATGAAACTATGCAACTATAGATTTTTTCTAACAGGGTAGTAAAAGTTTAGCTGGCTAATATGAGCTGTTACTGTGGCTGAGCTGGTTAAAGCCTTGTTTATACTCGACGCGTCCGCATGAGCCCAAAGGTGCGTGCGGCAAAAATGATGTGATTGTAACAGCGCGCGTGCCTCCGCATCCCCTAGACACCACTTATTACACACAATAGGCTTTTTTCTCTGATTTTGGAAACTCGATCGACTTAAAATGCTTCCAAGATCGACGGGTTGGTGATTCCTGTAACTGTTTTCCGGTCAATGACAAGAGTAATTAGCCTACTAATCAGCTGTCTCACGAACGTAACCAGCACATTTATCCCCACATAGCAAAGCCATAACACAGCGAGAGTGAAGAATTAAGTTACATGAAAAAAATCAAACTACATATTTACACCACTGACAAGGGAAAACACTCACGGTGTTTATGACTAACTTCTTCTAGCTTTCTGCGGCTTCTCTTTCAAGGTAGTGACGAAACGCGCTCTGTAACGCTTTTTGTTCGCTGTCGGCTACGGTAGAAATATGACGTCATAATATGGCGGCCTTCATAGAAGGGGATTCCCGTGCTTATGTAGATATAAATGCCTAATTCTAAGGTAATAAAAACATTACGGTTTATTAAGTAAGTTCTTTATACACAACTGAACACATAGTTATGGATGTCATATTGCATTTCTGTTAATAAATAGTCAAAAATGTTACACACTGCACCTTTAAAGGTCAAAAAAGGCAAAGTCCTTTTAGGCAAGTCCTGCCACTCGGCCGCCATCTTGGCAATGCCTCCGGGCAGCTATTTCTGAATAACAAGACCAGGCTCCTGTCTAAATGAATGGGCAGAGAGTCAGAACTGCAGTTTCACTGGTCACCGGGACATAAAAACTGCATGTATAGAAACAGCATGCAGTAAGATATGATAAAAATCGCTGAGAAAGTTGGACGACTTTGCCCCAAAATAAGGTTTAAAACGCCTTTTCCCCCACCGATTATACTTTTACTGCGCATGGGCAAGAGTTCACACACCAACACGCAGTTCTCTCGCTCTCTCCCTCTCTTCCTTACGGTGCGCGTGCTACACGATTTGAAGCACACTCGCTCTAGATTCGGGAGACTTTAACTAATTTGCGGGCATCAGGGAGCCGCTATCAATATGCGGGAGACTTGGGATGTCTGATATTTACACAACGCACACATACAGTACATTTCAAATCTGCCGCCTTTTCAAACAGTAACGTATTCTCCGCTATCGCAAACCTCAACTGTGCGCATGCGTCAGAGGAACCAGACGATAGGCTTAAATGTTTCCCGGCTTGACTGTTAAAAGCAGACGATTGGCTGTCCAGCGGGAGGGGCGGGACATGTGCATACAACCGCCATCTTTGGCGTTACAGGTTTTCCCTATAGACCTTATGTAGCCCCGCCCCTTTTCAGCGCTGAGCTCGTTGTCTTTTGACTTCCGGTCTGTATTTTCACAGCGATCTTTCATAGATGAATGAACGGCTCGTTTAAAAAAGTTCCCGGTCGACATTTGTTAAGACATCTTCTTTACAATGCTTATGATAAACATTACAATGCTCATGATAACTTTCGTTAACTCTACAGTAAGTAGATCGACTTCATAGACATATACACTAGACGTCACCTTGGCTACAGCAGTTCATTGGAACGAATGCGTCAATAGAGCCGCCATCTTGGAACAGGGGAGCCCCTTCTCTTTATGCATCAGCGTCAATGTATGGGCAAAGGTCTAACCTTAATAAAATCCCCATAAATCGTCATGAATGCGATTTTCTAGTTTTTTGGTTCGTTCCAACAGTCAGACATGTATTTATCATCGAGTCCAGAGAAATTTATAAAAAAAAAAAAAAAACTTAAAACATTCTTCCTAGTTCAGATTTCGTTCGTCAACATCCATACGCAGCACAAAAGTCCGGCATCATCCATGAATTTGAAGTACAGGCGGAGATAGCAGCGTTACCTAGATACTTCCTATGACAAGACCCCTGTTCCAAGATGGCCGCGGTTTTGACGCATACTTAGAACCCCAAGGTGACGTCTAGTGTATATGTCTATGGATCGACTTAACCAGCTAATTACTCCTCCTGGGGCCTGTACCATGAAGGTAGCTGAACAAACTCAGAGTTACAGGATTAGTTTTGAGTTGACAAAACCAAACCGATGCAATCAGGCTTTATTGGTACCATGAAGCAGCTCATCAACTTTCTCTGTCAACTCAGGCTTTGATCTTAAGCTATGATTACTCCACGAGCGCGTGCACATACCAAAGTGACGTTGGCACCGAACAACCAATCGCGTTCGATATGGATAGAGCGAGAGCGATACTTTCTTTCCGCGGAGGAGCAAGAGATAATCATTCAGAATTACGATGAATTTAAATATGTATTACAAGCTCGAAACAATACGGTCTCTGCTGCCAAAGCAAGAGAAGACTGTTGGAGAAAGATTGCTGATTGCGTTAATGTGTAAGCTAAATAAATACGTTCTTTATTCATGTGAAATGATGTATATATAGGCTATGCATGTATGTGTGTGTAAAATATAGCCTATATTTTTATAATATATATAAAAAAATGCATGTATATACCTGTAAGGATTAATATTCATTGATTTTAGATGCAACTCCAAACGTTTTGGGCAGCTGATAAAGACAAAATATAAAAATATAATTAAAAGTAGCCTAGTAAGTATTTATTTACACACAACCTTTTATTATTTTTTTATTTGTTTGAGGCAAACCGAAAAAAGAGTGAAATTCAGAAAACCAGTGGAGGGCCACTCCTCCAGAATACACTGAGTTGGCTCTGATAGGAGTAAGGGGCGGCCGATTATGGATGGGATTACAGGTGCTGTACAATCTGACCCTGGTGCTGGCTCCTCTAAGCAAGTAACACTGGATACGCGATACATTACTATTTTAAGTTTTAAATATGGCTGACTGTATGTTCTGGAGTAGAGGGAAAAGCAGTGTCCCTGTTGAAGCCAGCACACACACACAGAATCCCACACAGAGGTCAGTATGCAGCAGACAGAACACCAGAAACATATGGGCCTACTTTTATTTATCAGGGAGGAGGAAATGATGAAGAGAACTCTGTCTGTGTTCTGGGACAGTTGCTGAGGTGAATGCACTGGGCTTTTTATTAAGGCAAACATTTGAAAGTGTGGCATAAAACAGGGACTGGCCCAAGTTACACATCTATTTTATTGTAGGATTTTTCACAACCTGTCCCAGAAACTAAAGCCTCTACCTCAACAGGCTTCAAAAGAAATGTGAACAAGGTAAGGATTTAAAACCCTTGACATACATTACAGGTGTTTGTCAAGGACCTTTTTGTGAGTTGATTAGCCTCCCAAAAACTTGTAATGATCATGTTTGTGGTGGAATTATGTTTCAGGTGGAAACAGACTCAGTCAGGGCCCTTTACAAAAGGAGCCTATGGAGCTATCTGCACACTAAAGGAGCCTATAGAGCTAGACTGCACACTAAAGGAGCCTATAGAGCTCTAGAGACTGCACACTAAAGGAGCCTGAACTGGAGCTAGTCTGCACACTAAAGGAGCCTATAGAGCTAGACTGCACACTAAATGAGCCTGACTGTGAGCTGAGGAGGCTCCACATTTAAAAAATAAATGCAACAGCTAGATTAAACTGATCTCAGTGAACTTATTAAACCAAGTAACACTTTAGCATGAATATTTATTAATGCAACTTTCTATTGCTTTCTTTCTCTCTCCCCCATCCCACAAACCAATAAAACAGTTTGAGACCTATCTGCAGTTCCAATGTGCTTTTATTAAGTGTAATATTGTATGGTGATTGCAACTACATTTGCACCAGCTGGGTGGTCAAGTGTGTTCGGGTCAGTTTCATCGGGGAGAAGCTTTCTGTGGTGGTTCTGGCTCCTTTCTATGGTGGCTATATTGTGCAGAATGGCACATGCAGACACTATCTGTGATGCTCACTCTGGCGACTCTTAAGCGCCGAAGACAGTTGAAACGTGCCTTTAGGATGCCAAAGATCATCTCTAATTTTGACTATGGTTTTACTGACACATGAGGGTCATGATAGGGGGTTATTGTGTAGGTTTTGCTGTCCCAATTCAAATTAACAGTGTTTTGTACTGTACCAAATTTAACTAGCTTTCCTCAAAGCGCTGACACAACATACTCACGGAAAGTAGATTGTTATCTGTTAATTTTACTATTAATTTAAAGATTCATCTCACAGAAAATAATAATTTCACATGTTCACATAATCTCTACCTGAACATTAAGGCTGTGAAAGGACTTTCTATTAATATAATCTGCCTCATGTTCTCCTAGAGAAGTGGACATTGCAACATGTGTGCAGGATATTCCTTCAATGACTCTATAGGGAATCCTATCATAAGATTAACCGAATAAAAAAATATTAAAATAATGCTTAACAAGTACTGTATTGTATAGTACATTTGTGAAATTTGCTTTTTGGAAGAAAAAAAAAACGTGATGTCACCCTATCAATATTACCGACAATTTTATAAAAACCCTCTCTTATGGACATGGTCAATAAATTAACACTATTAAACTATTAATGTACTCTGCAGAGCGAGGACCACCTTGCGAATGGTTCGACAAACCGTGTTTTCTCCTAGATTCTGTGCATCACCGCAAGTAGGCTATGTTTGCGTGTTGCGATTGCGTGCAAGTATGCAAGCACTTGCAAAAAAACCGCAACGCAATACATTTATGGTAAAGTAAGTGCATGAATTCAATGTGTTAAATTATTTATGAACGGCTCAATAAGTTCGCAAAGATAAGATATTCCTTCCGCAGAAAATCTGTATCTTTGATACAAGTAGCCTAACTATCAGGAAAGGCAAGGGGATTTTGTCCGGCTAAAAACTCTTTCTCTACGATGTGCTCGTCTTACAGTTTGCGCTGAGATGTCCACAGGATTTGAAAGAAAATGTAAAGCAATTGCAACCAACACTGGGAATTAGTTACGTCACCTATATGTTTCTTTGCTCACAGCTGATTGGTCAAACTTCAGTCTGAGATCTCGAATCCAGAACTTAACCTGCCCCGGAGCAGGTTAGCCGTGCAGCGTAAGATACCATGGCAACGAACACCGATTAAAGCCGAGCTACTTTCATAGTACCTAAAACCCAGGGTTGGCGGAAACTAAGCTGAAACATAGCTGGCTAGCCACCTAAACCGGCTTCATGGTACAGGCCCCTGGACAGCGATGCCATAGAGATATACAGAGCAACCGCAGAAACGGAAGTTCAAAGACAATATTCTAAAGATGACGGCGCCCACGTTTCTCTCGTGCATAAGGTCTATATAGTTCTATTGAGGATTGAGGAAGTGACATGTCTCATATAAATTGTCTCTGCTTTAAGTCATCTTCTAATTTTTTAAACACGATATGGATTTTGACATATCGTATATTGATATATTGTTCTGATTTTGACACTTTGCTTGTTTGCCTTCTAGGGCTGGATGATTAATCGAAAAATAATCTAAACCGAAATTCAGAGCCTATAACCGACGTAAATTTACCATGTCGGTTATTTCGGTTTTTGAATCCTAATATTTCCGCCCACTGCGTGTTAATGTACTTTCCCCTTAAACCATATTACCGCGTGTGTAGTCACGTGACTCCGCACTGTCCATTCTGCGACATTGAAGCAACATGAGCTTCTTTCACACAGCGCGTTGATCCCGGGAAATTTCCTTCTGTGTGAACGCAAACACAAGCCGGGATTGATGCCAGGTTGGGGACCTAGTAACATTGCCGTGTTCAGTCCCGAAACGCGCGCTGTGTGAACAAAAGCTGTAATCAATGCCGTGTCGTCGTGATGACGCTGAAGCCGGGATCGTTCGCCAGCGTGTTTATGATCGAATCAGAGAAAAAAAATAAACAAGCGTGGTTTCTCGAGAGAGAAATCGCAGCTCATAGGCAAACTGAAGCTGCTGAGACATTAGGCCTACGTGTGCATTGCTCAAAAAGTTTTATACAAGTTATATTTTACTTTTAAGATGGCAATATTTACAATAATTTATTTTGTTTACAAAAATAACTTTTTAAAAGTTCTTTATTTTCTACATTTTTAGGAAATTTTATTTTTACATTAAAACTTAAATTACGTTTTTTATAAGACTTTTTTATTTTAAGCATTGTATGCTTTAATTCAAATGTTTGAAACATTTAATAAATAAGCATTAATAGCTATCTGTGTTTCCTTATTTTAGAATCACAAAGATAGGATTATGCACTCTTTCATTAGAAAAAATAACGTAAACATATTTACAGTAAAAGCCTTGCCAGTGACATGAGAATTTTTTTTAAAAATAATCGTTCAAATCGAGGTGACTTGTTTGATTAATCACGATTATGATTTTAGCCAAAATCGTCCAGCCCTAGCGGAGCCCGCAACCAGCCCGGAGGCTACAGAACTCGTCTAAAAAAATTAGAGGTCGACCGATAGTGGATTTTACCGATAACGATATTTAGGTTTGACCGTACATGCCGATAACCGATAATTCAACCGATATTTTTTTAAATGGATGCTGGAATAAAAACAAACATAATACTCACAATAAAACAGTGCTGAACTGAAATGTGCTAAATTAAATACATATATAAATATTAATATATAAAAACTTTATACAGAAAATAATTTAAACATTAAAATATTACAGGTTTCGGAGCTATAACCTAGAAACATACGTACATTTCATAGGTAACACATTGCAAGTCCCATTTGTAAACAAGGATGTATTAGCTAGCTTTCATGAACTATGCACTATGCAATATACGTTTTTACTGCATGTATTAATATGAGCAATACAATTGTACCTTTATCATTCATGTTAGTTCATAGTACATTAAGGTTATAACAAATAAAATAAGAATTAAAACTCCATTTCAAATGCATTAGTAAATGTTGAAATAAACTAACAATGAATAATTCTTCAACAACTTGTATTAATCTTAGTTAATGCTAAAAATGGAATCTTATTGTAAAGTGTTACCATTTCATATAATTCCAAAGAGTCGTGCTTAAAGATAGCCATTAAAATGTAATAAAGACCTGTATAACGTATACGTTATTTAGCCTATATAGTATCTCACTTTATTTGCTTCTATTTTTAGAACACTTGATGATTATCTAATCAAAATAACAAGATGCATTGTAGAGATTAAAAAGATCTTAGCCTAAATCAAATGCGTGTCTGATTTGATATGTTCATGCAGCCGACAGAAACGTAAACAATGTTGAGAAAGCAATCACGTCACTAGTTTTAAATATGCAACTTCGTCGGCTAATGAATGCATAAAAGTGACCAGCCGGATATAAAATAATGCAAACAAATGATAACAATTACGCCATAAAACATTTGGGTCAGGTCTGCGTGTGTTTTTGTCACATTGTTTTAACGCTTGACTGAGGTAAGGTTAGAGTCCTCACAGCCTCGACGGCAAACTACTGTTCTTTCTCTGCTGATGCAGCATCTAGTCAATAAAAGAATTACTTTATAATGATATGGCAATATGTACTTTAGTGTTATGTATTCATACCGTTTCGCTGACTGTGTTTTAAATGAGAGTCTGAAGTGTCAGCGGCGCTCTCTCTGCTGCGTGTTCTCTCCGTGGTCCGTGCTGCGCGCGCCTCATGTGTTAATGTAATCAACTCAGCCAGTGATAGTTTATTATTTGTCCTCTAGAGGCCGCTCTCGCTCTGTGTAATGCCAGCAGTCTCTTCAGCGCTCTAGTGCTGTGTAATGACCGCGCGCACTTCTAGCCGCTCCAGCAACGGATGCAACCCGGAAAAACTATCGGTGTGGATTTTTGCCGATAACGATAGTTCCACCAATCAACTATCGGTGCCGATTAATCGGCAAAACCGATGAATCGGTCGACCTCTAAAAAAAATCGTCTTAAATGATGTCTTACATGCACTTCTTGAGGCACACACGCAAACTAGCAAACACACGCAAGGTCTCTCGCTCTCTGTCCCTCTCTGCCAGGAAATGTATCCACTCTGCCGGGACGCGAAATTTTTTTTTGCAGGGTGGTAGGGGAGACTCATTAATATTCATTGGGGAACTCATCCCTGATTGGTCTGATGACCTATGACCTACCCCTAACCCCGCCCTAAACCTACCCGTCACTGGGGTTAAGACCAATCAAGGAATGAATATTAATGAGTCTACCCTACCACCCTGCAAAAAAAAATTCGCTGCCGGGACACAGAATGTCCCGGTTTTCAAAAGGCTGCGTGAATATGTATGTTCAAACCGTGTAGCGCGCCGCGCGCATGGCAGAGAGGTTTTTCTGCATTCTGTGGCATTCTGTGTCCCGGCAGAGTGGATAAATTTCCTGGGACAGGTTATTAAAAAGGACAATTCCGGTAAAACCGGGACAGGTGGCAACCCTGCCCATTGCCGTCGTTGAATTATTATTTTTGTATGCAGGGATTTTTTTTTTTTAAATGTCGCAGAAGCACTTTGTTCCTACATGAACTGCCAACCTCTTTGCACTTCAATAAAAAAAAAAAGACTGTGGTATTTGGCATATTTGTTTATGCAGTAGTTTTTGGGGGGTTATTTTTCCTGTAAAGATAGAGATATATCGTATATCGAGATATAGCAAAATATATCGAGATATATTTTTTGCTCCATATCGCCCAACCCTAAAAGAAAGTACATCGTTTAATACCAGCAATCTAATTAAACATCTGAAGACGCATCATAGCGCTGAATACACACAGTTTAGAAAAGCTAAAGCAACTCAGCAGCCAACATTAACACAGGTTTTACAGAAGCGCGAGAAGATGTTCAGAGATAATCTACGGGCACTAAAAATATAACAGAGGGAATTGCATACTTTATTGCACTTGATGACCACCCATTGTCGGTTGTTGAAAATATAGGATTTCGACATCCTCTTGGCATACTGGAGCTGCGATATGAAATTCCCAGTCGCCATTACATTACAGACGCTATGCTACCGAAAGTGTTTCATGAGGTAAAAAAGCACATCAGTGGCCTGTTGCATGACGTTTCGGCCTTCAGTTTTACAACAGATATTTGGTCAAGCAGTGTCTGCCCAATGTCTCTGCTCAATTTAACTGTGCAGTGTCCACGTTGTGCTATGAGACAACGCTAAAAATATGATTAAGACATGAATAATGCTGGACTCCCCAGCCTACCTTGTGCCACTCACACTCTCCAGCTGGTGGTCCACAAGGGCATTTTATCACAGCGAAGTGTTGCTGATGCATTGGCTATCGGACGGACGCAAAATCGTTGGCCATTTTAAACATTCTCCTCTAGCCTACTCCTGCCTCGAAGACATTCAGTTAGAGATCGGTCAGCCTGCAAAACGACTACAGCAGGACGTACAGACCCGCTGGAATAGCACATTTTACATGATCCAGTCCCTAATTGAGCAGAAACGGGCTCTAGGAATTTTTGTGTCCGAATATGAATGAACTCCCTGATAATCTCACGGATCACCAGTGGGCACTGCTGGAGAAGATTGTGACTGTTCTGTGTCCGTTTGAGGAGAAAAGTTAGCTCTTCTGATGCTAGTGCAGCAGATGTGATTCCTGCCTAGAGATTTCTGTCTAGACTAGAGAGACCGACGATGACCATGGCATCAAAACGATGAAAGGGACCTTAGCTGCAGCTGTCAGGAGGCGATTTTCTGTCTGTGTCTGTGTGTTTGCGTTAGTTAGCGAGTTGAAAACTAAAAGTTGCCTATGTCTTGCTGAAAAGTAAATTTTAGTTTTTCATTTAATAAATTATTTGATTAGGCTATGTTATTTTAATAGCCAAAGTGGTATCATATTCAGGCAAACATAGGCTATTGTCAGATGGCCTAATTTTTTTCTCCCTCTGTTATAGGTATAAAAATCTTTTTTTTTCTCTAACACCAACACTTCTGCAAATGCTAAGGAGATGCTGATGCGTGAGCTGTTGAGGTCGTCTGGAGAAGAGAAGGATCATGACCTGCACGAACCTCCTGCCAGAAAATCACGCAGGGACCAGGCAAGCAGCAGCCTGAACACTTTATTTGATGAAATAGCAGATGAGCAAGCACCAGTCTTGCTAAACAGAGCTCAAGCAGGTTCTACTGCACAATTAGAGACATACCTAGAGGAGCCCACAATTTCTCGAGAAGACAAACCACTACAATACTGGGCACTGTGGGCAATTAATGAAGTGCGGTTCCCTACTCTGGCCAAAATGGCAACCAGATACCTCTCAGCACCATGCAGTAGTGTTGACAGTGAAACGCTGTTCAGCTCAGTGTCACATATTGTGAATGAAAGCAGAAACAGAATCACAGCTGATCATGCAGAGATGATTTTGTTCAACAAAAAGAACCTGCCTTTCATTCTCCCAAAAAGTACCTAAGCTAGTTCAGATCACATTGCTGACTGAAATGTTTGTTTAATTGAAACATGGGAACTGTCACTGTGCCAAATAGTTTAATTGTTGTTTAATTGAAATATGAAGTAGTTTAATTGAAATATGTAAATGTTTAATTGAGACTATGCAACAGTTACACTGAAATTTTGTTAAATTGACGGTGTCAAATAGTTTCATTGATATATTGTTGAGTTGACGGTGTTGACATTAATACGTTTTATTGATATTTTGTCAGTTGTGAAGACAGTGCCAGTGTTGAGGCTTTTTGTTTACACAGAAATATAATTTATTTGAAATAAATTGCCTACATTTATTATTTTACTCATTTATTTTTAGACTTGTTACAAACAAGCAGAGAAGAAAATAAAAACAGTCTTCTAACCTGTGTTCTAAAATAGTCTTCTGTCTTCTTTTCTGGGAGCCTATAGTTACTTTTGCGGTAGAAATATCGGTATCAGTACTCGGTATCGGCAAGTAGGCCTACACAAATGTACTCGTACTCGTATTGGTTTGAAAAAAATGGTATCGGGTGGCGGGCCATCCCTAGTTGATATTGAAATTTCAATGCAAAATTAATGTTGAATCACCATTACCCTGTCGATGAAAACCTCATGTTATTAATGTTAATGGCAACGATATTGGAACAACATTAATCTATAGTTATCTTTATGATTGATTAAGCCAGGGGTTCTCAACTCCTGTCCTCGCGACCCACTGCTCTGCATATTGTGTATGTCTCCCTTATTTAACACACCTGATTCAGATCCTCAGCTCGTTAGGATATGGACGAGAGTCTACCCTAACGAGCTGAGGATCTGAATCAGGTGTGTTAAATAAGGGAGACATACACAATATGCAGAGCAGTGGGTCGCGAGGACTGGAGTTGAGAACCCCTGGATTAAGCATTGATATTTGGTTTACCCGGCGACCTCTGAATGTGTTGAAAAGTCATTGATTTATAGTTGACCGGAAACTATGCTGTTGTTGAAAAGTCATCTACATATAGTTGACCGGGAAATATGATTGAAAATCAATAGATTTTTGGTAGACCGGGAGATCAACGGGTGTTATACCAATGGACACAGCTCATTTCTCGACCCTTGGCACAAGCGTAAAGGAAAGCTTGCTTAATGTTTGATATGAATGAGTTGTACCAAATCAAATACTGTTAGGCTGATTGTTAACATGATGGTTAGTGTAGTAACCGACGCAGTGCTGCAGTCACTGAAATAGATTTTTGTTTTCATGCAAAATGATGTAGAATCAACATCAGAGTTCGATGTGGATTAAATGACTTAAAGGTACATTATGCAGGATTTTTCGCCACCAGGGGTCGCTAACCTCTTACAATAACAAAGGCGTATATTGATGACGTATATTCAGCGTAAGTATGGATCTTGTCGTCAATCTGATGGATCTTTTATGGATGAGTGAATACATTGATGTTAACATGACTGTGGTATGAAAGCAGGGCGCGATTGCTAGACGTATACCAGCGCCACACGCGAGTCCCGTGGATATAAAGGAATAAGGACATTTCATTCTACCGAACTACATGCAAGTGCTGAATTAATACTCACACAGGTCAGTTTATTAGACGAATTAAACTTGAGATAACGCAGCGCTGTTTCACTTGCTCTAACAGTTACACTGTCACACTAAACGGCATTTCAGTGTGTTGAATGTTGTTAGTTAGGTTGTTTGTTTGTTGAATAACATTGATTAGTTTTATAGATTTGCTCACCTGTCTAATAAAGTATGCAACACTCGCGTCTCTGTCAAGTCGAAGTTAGTTGCGGACGTGGAGCTCTCGGCATCTCGAAAGATGTTGATCTTTGTTTTAGTCCTCTTTTTGTCTCAAAGTCTGCTTGCAATGGTACATAATGTTTGAACTAACGGGCATAACCCGGTTGTCCTCGTCTGTCGTTTGTCGCCATGGTTATATAGCCAGTACGAGCACAACCTGGCGGAAACCGAGGGTAACGCGGATATGACGCCATTGACTGGCGACTCCTCACCCCTGCTCACACGCCCCGTTTCCTTGGTAAAAATCACAATTTTCTCAAGATTTACAAATAGTTGGAAACATTTGGGATATTGTAATCAACTAAACAAAATATATAACATTGGCCTAGTATTTTTTGGATATTTTACTGCAAAATTCCTACATATTGTACCTTTAATGTTGATGGAATGTTGATTTAACATAGTTTCAATGACTGTTTGCCATCTGTGTTTGATTGGGGTTGGAGCTAAACTCTGCAGACAGTAGCAGGGTTGGAAATCTCTAGAGCCTTAAGTTAAAGCTGCGCACGAACCGATCATTTGTTCCTTCTAGTTCATTTATAGCATCAAATAAACAGGAATGAGCATAAAAAGGAATGTTTTAACAGCGGAAAGACGTCAGTGGTACACACTGTTTTTCAAGTTCAAATCCTCTAACGTAAATCTACTAACTCTCCTGACTGCTTTGTCGACAAAAATGGCTGGCATTTTGCCCCCCAACCCCCTGATAACGTCTGACCCAGCTGCTTCAAGAGAAACATAAAAAGAGGTTGTCGATGAAGTTCGAGGTTGTGATAATCATGTCCCATATTCCTTGCCAGTTGTTATGCACAGCAAATCTTCTTTAATGAATATGGTCCATTTTGAGTGTTTATATCCAAAAAGAAACGATGCCGGGAGATGTTTTTATATTTAGCGCGCTCACCGCGTGCTTGTGCAGCGTCACGCAGAATCTGATGACCGGTGTCAATGGTTCCGTTGCTTTAATTTAGTTAATCAACTGTTGCGATGATTTATATAAACATTTATATAAAGTCATGCAGTGCAAGTCAAGTCAAGTCTCGAGTCATTGGATCTCAAGTCAAGTCAAGTAATTTTCTTAATTTAAGCAAGTCTCAAGTCCAAAATGTAGCACGTTGATTTGCCAGTGGTGGGTCTTTCGTGAGAATATTCTCATGTGTTTGCAATTTGAATAATGATGCATTTAAATATTAATGACCAAATGTATTTTTACAGAAGTCCACAATGCTGAATTGCAGCCCCATTTACACTGCATGGTTCAAGTGACCCAAATCCGATTTTTTTCCTCTCATGTGGCACAGATCGGATATGACCCATGAACGTGTAAGCAGGAAAAAAACATGCATTCCGATTTTCTCAGATCGGATTCATGCCTCACTCATATGTGGTAATAAATTGGATATGAATCGGATACGTGCATTTGTGTGTGCCATGTAAGCAGACAAATCGGATATTCCCCAGTAAATGCGAGTCGTACGTCATTAAAAAAAGTGACGTCAACTCAGGTGGACACCACCAACTGAGATCACATGACTTATTATAGGCATGATGGAGGACAAAGGATACACACAGTGGAGCAATGCGGAGGTTTCATGTCTTTAAGTGTTTGGGGCGAAGAGACAGTGCAGGCAAAAATGCAGGGTTGTTACAGAAATAAATCCGTGTTTGAAGACATTTAGACAGAAGCACTGAAATGAAAATTAAGCAATTTAATCATCTGTGGAACGGGCAGGACTCGAAAAACTCCAGCCAATCATTTCCAAGACCACCTAGAATCATTGGACAGTAAGTTTGTCAATCAAACGGTTCTACCACACCCCCTCCCCCCAGCGCGTGTGACCCCCGTCTTGCGCATACTCAAAGCTTGTAACGCATGCGCATCTCGTCAGTAAAGCCGGTTCCATGATTAGTAGTAAATCGTCATTACAATCTCTCGCGCATCTGAGTTTTCGCTCGTGCATGATTGCGTGTCCATGTTCTTCGAATGGGTGGAGTCAGGGCCAGCGTTGGAGGAAAGAAGGTAGGACCATTTGAATTGTATATTTTCAAAATCTGCCTGTCGTTTTCCAAATCACATACCCCACCTTTAAAAAACAAATACAAAGCGAAAGCAAAACACTGGATAATTTTTTCGCCTCTGCATCCATTGTATTTCGTGTTGTTTTACTTCCTTTTCCGGGTCAGAACGTCTACATTTGGTAGTTTCAGCAGTGTATAGTGTAAATGCAAAAATCGGATACGGGTCACTTTTAAAAGATGATGTAAGCGGGTCGTCAAAAAAATGGGATATAGTCAGAAAATCGGATTTGGACATCAAGACTGCAGTGTAAATGCAGCCTTAATATAATGTGGATAACATTGAAAAAACTAGATTCTGATTCGTAGTCACCAGAGATGATGGGGGACTTGAGTCACATGACATGACTTGACTTGACTGAGTCTGACGATTGGTCATTTAAAAAATAAATAAAAAAGTTTAAGTTTTATAAGCCAAATGCTCGCCTTGCTCTGTTCTGTGATGCACGTTCATGTGTCATCACACGCAATTACGTTTTAAAAGGTCACGAACGAACGTCACGAACGCGCATCACAGAGCAAGGCAAGGCAAGCATTTGTACTTATAAAACGTTAACTTTTTTTTATTTATTTTTGAAATGACCGATCGTTTTGCTAGATAAGACCCTTATTCATCGTCTGGTATTGTTTAAAGCCCTTTGAAGCTGCACTGAAACTGTCATTTGGACCTTTTGGGTCCATCGTTTGGGTCCATCGTTTGGGTCCCATAATTGAAGTCTTTCAAGTCTCTCCATTATATGGAGAAAAATCCTGGAATGTTTTCATCAAAAACCTTAAAGGGTTAGTTGACCCAAAAATGAAAAGAATACTTGAATAAAGTCATTATTTTTGTTTGTTTTTTTGCGCGCAAAAAGTATTCTCGTCGCTTGATAAACTTAAAGGCGCTCTAAGCGATGTCACACGTTTTTTAGGCCAAAACATTTTTTGTCACATACAGCAAACATCTACTCACTATCCGCTAGCTGCCTGTCCTCTGAACACACAGTAAAAAGACGCGGTCTCTACAGACACCCCAGGCTCCACAAACGGCAACAAAAAACAAACTGGGCTTACCCGCACTAAGAAACATAACAAACTGTTCCAGCCAATAACCGACAAGAAGAATTTTGGGGGTGGGGTTTGAGAGGTTATTGCGTGGATGAGGGAGGGTCTAGCTAGCCTCCGTTTTGTTTGACAATACTTTAAACGTCAACAAGAAGTGACGTCACCCGACATCGCTTGGAGCACCGTTAAGATCTAGCCAGTCACTTGGACCATTTTAACGATTTCTTTAATAACTTTTCGGGGCTGTCAAGTTTCAATCCCTTAGAAGCCTATGGAGGAGTGATCCAGCTCTCAGATTTAATCAAAAATATCTTAATTTGTGTTCCGAAGATAAACGAAAGTCTTACTGGGTTGGAACAACATGAGGATGAGTAATTACTGACAGAATTTTCATTTTTGGGTGAACTAACCCTTTAACTTACAATAGAGAGATCAGGACAGGCAGGAATCTCCGCTGGAACATCATTTATACCTCAAAATGGAGAACACTGTGCATAACTTTCTCAGTTAAAATACTATTGTATTGTAACCTAAATTAAACATTTTAATACATTTGTAATACAACACTAACTATGTAAAAGGTCTGTGTTACATTTATCCCCGCGTTAGGTTGTGCCCCACGCTCCCATATGTGTCAAAGCTTGCCTCAAAATTATGTACTTTTTTCTTCACAAAACAGTACATATTTTAGGGCATAGTACTGTATAATAGGCGAATTGGGAAGCAGCATTTGGAAAACACTGTTGCCGAGACCAACAGGCCTTGTGTCCACTAAGAGTTCAGACTCTTTAGTTGAATCATCAAAGTACAACATTGTGGTGGTGGGGTTAACATCTTTTAGCAGAATTAGCTATTTCACTTTTCTTGGTTAGATTGCAGTGTCACATTGATGTTGGAAAAGATTAACTTTGATCAGCAGTTTCCATGCCTAGGCTTCTGACTTCTCCATGGTAGCCTATATGGGGTTAAGTCTACCAAGTCTAAGTAAGCAAGTAAGTCAAAGTAAGCATACTTTGAGGGGCTATACATCCAAACGTAAAGTTTTGCTTGTAGAATTCACGCTTCTTACAATTTAGTGTAAAGATCTGTCTTTACTTCTTGAACACAACCCTCAGAGTTTCATTGTGTGACTCTTGGTAGATGACGTAGACCATGTCATCACTGAGGTTTTTGACTCGCTTTGTGTCATTGCACAAAGTTGTTTGGGATATCGCATTCAAAATAACTGCACCGTGTAGGAGATGGTAGGCGTATGCGTCATCTTCATGTGGGTGGAGATGTTGGTAATGTTGGGGTGAATTCTGGGTGATTGGGACACTGCCTTTGAGATGACTTAGAAAAAGTGTCCCAATCAACCTGAATTCTCCCTACTGGCACACACCTGAATTCACACACCTGCTCTGGTATCTCATTCTGAGAATAATATTTTTAGTGTTGAGCTCATGACTCACATCACTCACATTCACATTGGATGGCTCATCTTCCACTCATCTTGAGTCACCATTTCATTTATGTCTTTCTCTTCTACTTTCTGATTAATGGCCACCCGCGAGTGGCTGGCGTGCTTGCTGGATGTCAAGGTTGATATGCAGCTTTACTTGGAAATGTTTATTTTCCTTATTCCAGTAAATACTGTAGCTCTAGGTGAATCACAATGTTGATATGTGAGATTGTTGGATGAACGATTTACAGTATTATAATGATCTTTATCATTTCAAGTTCATCATTAGTTTCAGTGATTCCTGACAATGAACCAATGAAGCATTTAGTTTGAGTGTACCGCTTCAATGAGAATGTTTACTTTGACATGCTGCCTGCATTAAAAAATAAATAAATAAATGAGCAGCAGATTCATAAAACATTTTTTTGTTTGTTTTTGTTTAACCCTCAGGCTAAGAGGGGAAAAAAACATTCTTAGAGCCTGATCTTAAAACTTTCATTATGTACACCACTATTTTCTGTTTTATTTCAGTGAATGAGACAAGATCAAATAAAGATCTGTTCCACAATGGTCAACAAATAATAGTTATTTTGCCAAAACCATAAAGAGTTCAAAGAAAAAGTCATTACCAAGAGGAATTATGATACATCATGATGATTTATGATGTACATTTTATAAGAACTGATTTTAAAAAGATATTAGCTTATAGACATCCCACATTCAGTAACATATGGTAATTTTGAATAATTAAAGGAATAGTTCACCCAGAAATAAAAAATTATATCTATCATTTACATTTACCTACAATCAGAACACAAAAGAAGCTATTTTGAACAATATTTCAACAGGTTTTGTCCATACAATGAATGTCAATGGGGTCCAAAACAACATAATTGAATGGGAAAAAAACTCACCATTATGATGTTCCACAGAAAAATACAGGTTTGGATGTAACAACATGAGCATGAGTAAATTAGCCTACAGAATTTTCATTTTCTGGGAGATCGATTTCTTTAACGACTTCTTGGTGCAAGATGCCAATATTAAATCAAGAGGTTTACAATTGGAGGATTGTAGCTGAATAACTGTGGAACATTCTCAAAACAACACTGCTTTTTGCCTCAACGAAGCTTTATTTAAATACAGTGGCACTCTGTTTCTTGCATGCAGTACATCATTTGTACTATATGTGTGTTATGTCATGACCCAAACATTATCATTCCAGTCACCATACTCGACTTAGTCAGCTCAGGAAGTGATGACCACCAGGAAGGGCTGTAATGATCTGATTAGGAAGTGAACAATTATAAAATATGTTTTGTAATTCCATGTGTGTGCACTGCATTAGCTGTAATGGGTATTTTACAGACGTCTTGTTGATTGTATGTATTTTTAAAAATTAAACAAACAGATCATAAATTCAAGAAATGTTTATTTTAATAATGTATTTAAAAGTTTGCACTTTTTTTCCAAAGTGTATGAATACTCTTACTATTTCATCATGATGTAATCAGCGGTAAAATAACCTAAAATATAAAACAGTCATATAACAGTGAAAAAGCTCATAGAAAAATAAAGAGGCAAAACTGGCAAGATCATTGGCATTTGAAAAATCTATGAGTAACTTTAAGTAACACATTATATGTGTGTAAACAACACATTAGGTAACATAGGGGCTTAGTAAACAAAGTGGCACATATACATTCAGGTCAGTGCTGTGGTTCATTCAGGTCCACATGTCTGCAAGATTATTGGTCCTAATAGCTTTAAATGCACTAGAAGGTAAACTCTGAAAGGGCGTTGAAGTCTCACTCCTCATGTTTAATTATCTCAGTAGTGAGCTTTTAGTGCAGTCTAGAACTGCTGAATGGTAATGCAGCATATAGCAGGTCATAGGGAGCATCACTTGAAAATGGGGCTGAGGATTGTGGGCATGGTCTCGTTGACTTTCTGCTTGTACAAAGTGTATAGGGCATCCTTCTTGCTGGTCTTTTTTTTGCAGCTGTGGATACAGAAATGGGTTTTAGATTCAATCAATGAAGAATAAACATATCAACGCATCTGTATGCGCATCTATTTATGTATTCACTATTTGCTGTATACTCACATCTTCTTTAATATCCATAATGAAAGACAGAGGATGATTACTCCAGCAATGCCAAAAACCACCAGGCCAGCCAGACTGAGATTATTCCATGTTGTTCCATTTATGTATTGAGTTTCCTTCTCTTCTGATAGTGGCAGTAAGAAAAAACATATGATCAAAACTAACTTAGTTTAGTGTAAATGCAAAGGACTATTTACAACCTAAGGATACTTTCTACTGTCTTTACATCTTAGGACCTACGTTTACTTTGTTAATCATACATATTTTCAAAAGCTTAAAAGAGCACATTAAATCGAGACACAATAACTGTCTTTAAATAATCACAAACAAACTTCAATTATGAATATTTAAAAAAAAAACTGAAATTACAGATTTTTACATCATTTGTCCCAGATTTGCTTGATTACTTCTCAGCATAATACTCTAAAATCAATAAGTCTAACCTGTACACTGTATTAGGCTCCAGTCACTCCAGAATCCTCCATCAGCGCAGTACATGTTCACCTTTGACCTGACTTGAAAACAAGTTTTCTTACTTTCTGCTTCTCTCTGGATGTCATAAGATGTGTCCAGAACTAAATTTTCCAGAACCTTCCTTTGCTGATGGGGAAATAAAGATAACGTGAGCTTTGACAGGCTGGATTCCTGTTTTTTTTGTTGTTGTTTTTTTCTTCTTTTGTTTGATTTGGCTCACAACCTAATTCAAATTTTGGTTTAATGCTGCATGCCAAGATTCAGAATAAAATGCAATTGAATGGCAGTTGTTCATGTCGACAAGTGTTGTTTACAAATTACTGGATGTTTCAAAGCAATAAAACAACTTTGATAGAATTATCAGCAGTGTTCCCCCTTTATGTTCCTGAAGGCATTTTAGATGTATCACTTATCAAATAGATCTGATTCTTATCAGCTCACAGCAGACTATTCTGTAATCAATCACTGCTGTAAATGTGGGACACCTCAAAATATGTATCAACAAGAACAAAAACTTGAAAATTGTGTTTATGAATAGAACCAAGATTTTAATCATCCTATGACGCTGAGAAGAAGAAAAGAAGAATTATTTGAATACCTGCTGTTCTTTGTCATTTGCCATTAGAGTGCTTCTCTCAATCTCATATTCCAAGCAGTGTTCTGGCACCAGACCGCTAGGTGGCGACCAATCTAACTTCAACAGTCCATCAATCTCTGAGATGTGCACAGAGGATACCACAGCTGGTTTTACTGCAGTGCAGAGAGAAAGAAAGAGAGAAGCAACTGAGGAATATGTTCTTTAATGCACTTTACTGTTGACTCAGATCAAGTGCTCATTCTGTATGTCTCATTAGTTAGTTAAATTTGCAATATATACACTCATATTGAGATCCTTTTTTTTAGGTATAAAACACCCATATAGCAATATAGTGTTGGCCTAGATCCGGCCCATCTGGGCCATGTGGAATCCATGTGTACCAGATGTGGGCCGGATCTGAGCCGACACTATGTTGTTGTCTGCAGTGTGTATTTACCATGATTTTGGACCTCAATAGAAAAGTAGGCTGTTCTCAGACTTCCTGCTGGAGAGGATCCATTTACACACATATTAAACTTGGAGAATTCTAAGAGCGATTCTCGAGGTATCCTGCATCCTCTCCGAACCTCAGATAATATGATGTATTCTGGACATTCCTGTGTTTCAACCATTTCCATGTGCCTGGAAAAACAGATACACATACTCGTTATTCAAACAGGATATTGATCTGTATGTTTTTGTGTGCATCATTAGATATCTTATAAATTATGTCATTGAATTAATGACTATATTCAGGGTAGATTTACACAACAGCAATGTACTAAAACTGGAAATGTTTTTCTTTGCGTTTTTCGCATGTGCAATGTTGTCAAAACAATCCCCGTCCACACGTATCCGCGTGCGACAACGACTAAAAACGCTGTATTATGCATGCCAGGCCAGTAGTTGGCGGGGTTACTTTACTATGCACCTACACTGTAAAAAAAGTTAACTCATTATTTTGAGTTATCTTTTTGCATGGGTTTTTTTAGTTTAACTAACTTATTTCGATAAGTTGAGGAAAAGAAAACTTAAAATTTCTTGTTGTCTGGACAATCTAGTTAAAAAAATAAGTTGAAATAACTAAATTGCTAAAATATTTTTTACAGTGTATAGAGGTTAAAGATCCTGCCTACTTATACAGTAGTGCTGGTTGCGGGAGTATTTTTTCCATTCATTTTTCCCATAGGGATTTTTAAAAGCCTTCGTTAAAGACTTATAAGACATGAGCCAAGCCAAGCCAATCAGCTACGAGGTGAATCATAACATTACAAACTTTTGATTTGAAGCAAAAAAGTTTTTGACAATTGGACAAAATGACAAAGGTACAAGACTTAACGGTTTTAGTGAGGGAAAGAACTATGTATGTATATATATATATATATATTATATATATATATATATATATATATATATATATATATATATATATATATATATATATATATATTCTGTTTATTGCAAAATGTGCATACATATACACACACATTGAGAGCTTATCATCTCGATTACATCATTTGCAGAGCTTCATCAGATGGGTGGAGCTAAAGAGACAATTTTGGAACGTCGCTTTTTTCGACACTGATTGGTGTAATTTGTCTGTACAGTATCAACTACAATGTAGTAGTTTTTTACTAGGAATTCTGCTGTAAAATATGATTAGGGTATTTTCAAAATAAGCTGAAATAAAGCAGGCTGACAGCTTCAACAGAAGCACATACCATGGATTAACAATCTTGTAGCTCACATAGGTCTGTCTTCTGTTACCTTATGCAGAAATTGAAAATGCATTCAAGTTTTAACTTCCGGAACCCGTCTGTACTCTATATACTGAACGTGTAATATGAATGATGCCACCTTTTTCACACACTTGCACCGTTTTCTGGCCTCCAGAATGCCAATGTTGTGTAAATTAATGACCAAAATGTATAAGAAGTTTCCAGTTTTTAAATGAAAACGGTGTCATATAAATGGCCCCTAGGAGTATGAACAGTTATAAATGTTATAAATGGTATTTTGGCATCAAATTGAAGATTCTGTTGTATTGCAACCTGTTACACAAGTTCACAGAAAGAACAAAACAGCAAAGCAGTCCTGTCTTGTGCCTGTAGTGCAGTCGAATGTGCTTAGATCCTAAAGGTTAATCCATGACCACAACCAAATTAGCTTATGCTGAACATTGCCAAATTCAAATGTGTGTACACTTAATTTGGTCTTCTATGGAACAGATAAAACAGCAGAAGCTTTTGCATTAGAACACTGAAGGCTATAAGTTCTCTCATATACAAGTAATTCCAAGTAAAATTACTTGTGCTTCAACCTGTCCTCACCTCTCCCTGCGGCACAGTGCAACAACCCTTTCTGCATCTGTGGAACTGGAATATCTAAATGGTTTAGTGTAAGCAACATTCCCACGGAAGTGCTCACCAGTAATAGAGGTAGTGCTGGGAATTTGGAGGCTGGACAGGTCCTGAATCCCAGGTGCATTCCATGTACTCCTTCCCATAGTAGACGCAATGAAAGTCTTTTATTTTTGTTCCTGCCACACCTGGGACAAAACCACGGTTGAGAACATGTTTAGGTAAAGGAGAACAATCAAAATAGAAAGCAAGGCCACATCTAAGGTGAAGTGCTGGAGGCACTGCTGTCAGGTGATGCAGCATGAATATAATATAAAAATAGAGTAAGACATTTCAAATAAGACACAAAGGCAATTTAATAAACATCCATTCAGATTTTGCACTTTAAGGACCCTTAGGAATACTCACTTGTGATTGGAATTCACTCATGCCATTTTATTGAATATTATTATATGCTATTATAACAGTATGTATAACTTTTGAATGACAATTCTGCCTAGAAATGAATAATGAACCACGATTTCCTCAAACTCTATCAATTATATTTAAGGTAACGTTATCTAAAAGGCAGTTTTTTTTTTTTTTTTTTTTTTTTTTACAAATTTCTTAGAAAGACTCAAATCTAAATGGTGCAACAGCTGTTTCACTCTAAAGCATTTTGTGTTGTAAACAAGACATAAGTAGTGGATTCCAGATGGGTGTTTAGACTAGCATTTTTTTTTTTTTTTTTTTTTGCTTATGCATAAAAGTTTAGATTAAAAAGGCTGCATGGGAACATATTCACATGCATTAGTTTAAGATGGTTACAATTTTGTGTAATTATTTATATTTCAACTATAAATGTATGTCTAAAACTCTGAAGAATTATGCCAACACATAGAAGCCAATATAAACATGCTTTGTTGATTATTCCTGTCGAGTCTGTCTGACTGACCTTTTCTATTCCTAGAATTTGTTATTATTGTTTATTTGGAGCTTACAATCAGATACTATAAAAAACAGTTTTAAGTTAAAGATGCGATTGATAAAATGTGCTTTTTTCTGCCAACTGTGAATAATAATTTCGCAAGCAAAAGTGTCAAAATTCACTGATTGCAGAGATAAAATGAATAGTAACTCGACTGGTCATGTAATCTCAAGCACAACGTGGCAACCCGCTACATATAAAATAAAGCAGCTTTTATATAGCCTACAGGAGTCTTAATGAGAGATTTTTACATGATTTTTAACAAATTTTTCAAAATACCATTTTTAGGGGTAGAATTATTTTAATAAATTACTGAGTGCATAATTAAAAGAAGCAACAAAGCAATATAAGGATTAAAATAAGTTTTTAGTTCAATTCCCTGCAAGAACATAAAAGATGTATGGCTGGTCTTTGCTCTTGTTCGCTTCAGTGAGGTAGAATAGTTTTTAAATCTTTACCTGCAAGTTTAGGTGTGAACACCCTCTCTGTCTCCTCCCCTTGGACCTCTGTCCCATTGGTGCAGGCACACTTTAACACAGTCAGCATTCTCACTGTGACTGGTTTCTCAAGGTCAAACTGGGCACCATAAGTCAGCTTGACGGTTCGGACACTCTGTACAACACAAAAAGAGGGCAGTTTTGAGTCACAAATAATATATATAAGGATGTTGTACAAAAAATATGTCTCTCCTGAATATAAGTATATGGAGAGTAAATAAAAAAAACAGATTTTTGGCTCTGACATAAAGGAGTTTCAGACTGAATATTCACGAGTTCCATGGAACACGGCACTAGTTTACGAAATGGACCTTTGCGTTCACTGAACCACAATTTATGAAATTAGACTTGGTTTTGAAACCTTGCCCTTACCGTTTTTTAGATTAAATCTACAAACTGCATTTGCTTTCAAAACAGAGTTTTGTTAATTGTGGGTATTTGGACAGGCCCAATGATACAGTGAATAACAAGTTAAAAAGTTCAGAAATAAATATAGACTTGATTGAAATGGCTGATATCATGTCACAATAATGATTGTGCAGTTTTCTCCAGCAGGACTGAGCACATTACTAGTAAAACAGTCACAAAATGATCAGGTCCACAACATTTTCATGGAAATGCAAAAAATAAATAATAATAATAATTGTAGTAAATAAAAAGAAGTAAATACTTGCTAAAAGGAACATAAACAAGTGTTTTCTGCTGATTCTCAAGGATCCTTACCCTCCATCGTTCCTCGTAGGTGTCATAGTATCGGAGTTGATATCGTACTGTGCAGCCTGTAAGGTTCTGAAGGCTGGCTGGTCGAGTCCAGTGAATACTGAGGTAACCCAGGAAGCCATGGTCTGTTATATCAATATTGGCAGGTGGATCCACTGTGGAAAATACTGTATGTCTATGAACAATGTTGTTTCCCTTTTATAACACTTGGTTTGAAGACAGACCAAGCAGTTAACATCTACAGTAGTTGTAATTCTGAACTCAAGAGGAGTCAATCGCATGAGTCAAACTGTTTTGTGTCCATGCCATGAGGACAAACAGTTGTGAAATCCAGTGAATTCAGCCTATTTATCTGTGATCTGCGACACAAGATCATGCTGAAACTTCTATCTGTCCAGTCATAAAGTTAAGCAATCAATGTAAAAGGAAACATGAACAATATAACAAATGTTGAGGACATAGATTTGAGAAATATCAAATAAGTTAACTATTTGCTTAGTATTAGTTTGCCTACTAAAGCTTTGATAAATGTTCTGTACATACAAATACTGACTGTCTTGAATTTGATCTGACTCAAGAGAAGAAGCAAAAGTCTGGAATTGTGCCTATTTGTTCAATCGTTTCATTGGAATCAGCCAGGAAACTTACCCGCCTCTCCACAAGCCATGACCTCTGATGTGGAGACTGGGTCCTGAGTCAGCAAAAGGAGAGTAAATGCAGAGAGCCATACAGGAACCTTATTCGGCAGCAACATGTTCTTTATCTGTGTTTAGAGAGGGATAAAGCATCAACATGTACAGCAGTTATCTCTCGTCACACCTGTTTGAACTACTTTTCAAGATGACGGAATGTTTCTGTGAGCTGAGTTCTGATAAGTGCGTTGTTCTTTAAAAGGGAAGACTTTAGATCACCCACACAGTCAGGTATCTTTTTCCCCCATGCGGTTTGAAAATGAGTAAAAGTTCACACACGTTAAATGCTCACGCATAAGGTGTGGCCCCTGTGTTTGTTATAGCCAGATGAGTTCATATTCTGCTCAATCATGTCAGCTATGGTATCTTAACCCTAAAACAGCTGTTCCGCATCACCCTTAAATTGAGTTCACACAAAAATGAAAATTCTGTAATAATTTACTCGCCCTCATGTCGTTCCAAACCTGTATGACATTCTTTCTTCTGCAAAACATAAAAGAAGATATTTTGAAAAATGTTGGTAACTAAACAGTTTCGCTGTACATTGACTTTCAGTGTATGGACAGAAAAATACATTTTTCAAATAATCTTCTTCAATGTCGCACAAAAGGAGAAAAAAAATCATATTTGACTCTTAATGATTGCAGGTTATTTTTGGGTGAACTAACTAACCCAAACACCTTAACCTTAACACATTCGCAAAATATATATATATATATATATATATAATATATATATTATTAATATATATATATTATATTATATATAATCAATTTTATATAATATATGTATAAAAGAATGGAAAGCTAATATATACATATTTATGCAGAGTATAATGGAACTACATAAAAAACATTGTTGTATGTAGTTGAACATGGAGTTAAGAACAAAGTTTTTTTTGTTATACATTAAAATACGCAAATATTACAATATTATATCAAATATGATATAATAATTTCTTTATATGTACAAAATGAAAAATTCAAGAGTAAAAATTCAATTGTGTCATAGTTATATCTTCTGTTACTCTGTATTCTTTTTAGGAGCTCTGGTTTTTTAATATATATTAAATATACATTAAATATAATACATATTTGCCTTATAGGCCTAAAGTGTTAAAATAAAGGCTGCTATTTTGATTTGAACTAAAATATTTACGATAAATGTAGATATCTGCACACACATAAACAAGTATATAGTTATAGAGTGAATTCAGATAAATTTGTCCACTTGATAGTTAAACTAAATGCAGCCTAATAAAATAAAGTAGATCTGAAAAGGTGCTAAGAAGTGGAAAGTCAAAATAGCCTATACGATTGACAAAAAGCTACTACAGTACGAAATATTAGAAGAAACAAACATACTCACTGTCATTGTCCTGTGATAGAAACTCCTGATGGTATGAGCTCATGTAGTTGCCTTAGGATGGACTGAATGAAATCATCTCATGGTTCTTAAATGTTGTTGGAACAGCGCCCTCTGTGACTCATTGTGCGTCTGCGCGCGCGTGTAAATCACACGGTTATTTACAGACCATCTAGTTGCATATAGTTCCAGTTTTTTTTCATGAACAACATAGGCTGCTACATGCCGCAATTTTTACAGCATTGTAATTGATACCGGCAAAAGTTAACTAAACACTTGTGGTTTTGTCATTTGGTATAAACTGGCTGAACAGTTCGTTCTAGGTGAATGATTTGAAACAAAGGGTTATTGTTGCTGCAGCTCCGTTCACACAGATCATTTGTGTTGTTCGGGCGCTCCGCCGGCGTGTTGCCCTGTAAATCACCCTAGTTAGACTGCCAAGTGTTTAGGCTACTTTTTAATATGCTAAGGCTGCAAGTTTATAGTATTTAGATAGACCACAAATTCACAATTTTCCTCAATATAAACTAATACTTAATAATACATAAAGTAGGCTACACATGTGATGTATAGTCTCCATAATGGCTAAAATTCAACAATAGGTCCTACAGGAAAATTAGCTTGCAGTAATAATCTTTCTCAAGCTTCACTAAATGGGTTCATATCTCATAAATAGGCCTACAAATCTCTCATAAATACAAATTGGACAGGAGTGTTATTTTTTTTGTTCATTGATAAATACTTTTTTTTTTGTCTAGCAGTTTTGAATGACTCAAATTATATTGCTACACTCTGGTTTGACCAAACAATTCCCAAACATGAAAGCTGCAAGTATTATGGAGTTAATAGTGTCTGCTAATCTTTGTTCATGAGTGTAACCTGAGAAAACAACGCTTCCTTCCTGATCCCATGCATCCTCTGTGGTTGATTCTCTGGAAGAGAGATAGAAGCTTTCCTTGGAAATGGATTTATAGTTCTTAATTCATGTAGTAGCAGACACAGACAGATGAATGGTCAAAATTGTTGCTTGATATTTTTTAGCATTGCTTATTACAGTGTGACACTTAGAGAGCCTCTGTCTGTATTTTCTCCCCTGTTATATGAAGAACTGTGCCTGCAGTGAAGGAGAAGCACAAAGCAAAGGACAAGGACACAATGAAACACTGTAAAATGTCATTTTATTCCAGTATTTTGACATCTGAAATGTTTCAGGTGTTTTCCTTTTTAAGAAACATCCTAATGTGTTGAAACAGAGATTATGTACAAGAACAATGGTATGATCCAGACATGCAATCCCGTTGTGTCATACAAAAACATCTATACATACAGTACGCACTGCATAGGAGGCATCTCCTGTCTATTACTTTTGAAGCAACACTTCTTTTTACAAACTGAACATTTTCTCAACATGAATGAGGATCAGGATCAGAGCTGACAAGTGAGATTATTTCAAGGCTTAATTTGCTCAAATGGAGTTTGATTGTGAAAGGGGACAAAAAATAACACAAGAATGGCTTTCATCAAAACAGCATACTGTCCTCCTCACAATCAATACTCAGTATGAGCTCTACTCGTTTCCCACAATGCAATAAGTCTGTCATAAAATCCATTTCAGCATTACATTTGTCAATTTAAGGTCTTATGGCAACGATTATCTCGGCTAGAGTTCCGTCATTATTGTAGCATACCGAGTATTATAGCATATCAATAAAAACATAGCATGCAGTATGCAGTTTATACCTTGTACCAGGCAACCAGTATCTTGCAGAATCTTGCAAGTGATGGATATGTAAACTGCCACTTTAAACTGATCTAACATGGAATTCACAGATCTTATCTAATGGGCGTGAGTGAAAGTAAAATCAAAAAATATTTTGTTCAAGGAGACTGAGGATTGCTGTCATCAATCCATCACCCAGTTTTGGTTCTGAATCAGAATAAGCTGCTATGCTACTATGGACTAGGTTAGGGGAGTACAATACTAATCGTTGAAAATGTAGGTCCCAAAACAATGGTAAATGGTAAAAGATTGTAAACTGTTAGACCTTCGATATAGAAACAAGTCTAAAATTGAAGTCACCATGAAATCAAATTCAACAAATCTTTTTTTAATGGAATACTGCAGTATTTATTATGTAAGGGATAATGTATAGCGATGCGGTTGTTATAGCAAATACCAACCCGACAGGCTGACTAGGAGCCCGACGCGAAGCGGAGTATCTTAATCAGCCCGAAGGGGTGGTATTCGCTATAACAACTGCCTCGCTATACATTATCCCGCTTATTACATGGCTACCAACCAAATAAATCAATAATTTGACTCAAAATTTATACTCAAAAAATATAGAGTTTATTGATCTAAAAAAACGATTGTATTGCTTCCGCTAAAGAAAATAGACAACGCCATGGTCCAACGCTCTGTTTTTCATGGCAACGGTCTGTTATACTAAGCAGCGGTCTGTTATCAAGAAATAACTGACCGCATTCTACATTGGAATTCTACCAAGCCATGTACTAATAAAGATTTATCTGTGCGCATCAGTATATTGTTTTTAATTAATTTGCACTTCCCCTCCCTCTTGCAGCTACATCTCTTCTCTGATGACATGCATGTTTACTGGCGTGAGGGCGGGACAACCTGAGATCAATCACATGATCACAGAGATTACAGCAATAACAACTACTGTACAACCATCCAATCAATTCCTAATGGACAAAATCCAGTCCTGCCCTAAATTTTTTCTTGTTCGGAAAAGCGTTACAGCTAACAATACGGCTAATTATCAGGCAGTGAGCAGAAAAGGCTAAAAAAAGGCAAATGTTGAATGACAGTACTTAAGGCTTATTTATACTTCTGCGTCAGACCTACGCCGGAGCCTCTATAGACTACGCGTTGGATTTCATTTATACTTTTGCATGTTGTAAGCGTTGACGCGCAATTACACATGCAGAGGGAGCATGTGAAACCCGAGGGAGGGGTTCTAGTAGACCAATCACAGCGCATTGTTACATTTTTGGAGAGGTGCACGTACGAAGGGTACGCACGCTACACACAGCCTATGACGTAGCTACAGCGTGAATTCGACGTAGAAGTATAAATTGGGCTTTACATGCACACTATAAATTCATTTACTACGAGAAAGCAGGCATTTTCTTACTTTCATGTAAACGTAATGAGAATGTGGATTATGCAGTCATGTAAACGCATAAGCAGCATTCTTATGTTTTTTTTTTGATGAGTGCACAAAAAAACAGCACAATTCAAGTAACATAAAAACTACTGATGCGTAAGTAATGTGATGAAACTGGGTCTGTAAATTAGCTTAGCTAATTAGCTTTCTCACAATAAATGGCTTTCTGGTGTGCATGTAAACGCAGAAATGGAAACTAAAACCTGTCAAGATGGTGACCTCCTAAACCTCCAATTTCCTCAAGACGTTTTGAATGTTATTACTGATTTTTGGGCAATAGTTAATGTTTTTCAGATGTTCATAAAGAAGTAAACCGAACTCAAAGAAATAATAAAACATACAAAAGTACATAAAAGGTAAATAAATAAATTCTTCGATAAAACAAATTAAAAATTATTTGTACATACTAAAATTTCTAAACATCTTCAGTTTACGGACAAATTGCAGCACATCAAATGCTTTACAACTTGATTACATTTTCCAGGCATCAAAGATTCTTTAGATTTGTTTATCTATGAGACATTTTTTTTAAATCAAGCATTTAGTTGATTGTAAATTTAAATCCATACAATCATGTGTGTATCAATTATAAATGGACTGTTTCTACTCTATGTGATTATAATTAGATGTTGCTATATTTAAAACTGGCCTATTTTCAGTGTACCTGCACATCAAACAATAACAATTCTAGTGCACAATGCAATTACACTGGCACGTGCAAAATGTTCAGGAATTCTGTTGTGAATTCCTCAAGCAGGCTGTTCACAAGAACTGAAGCAATAAAATAAAACCTGTGGGAAAACCAGTCATAATTAAGAACAAAGATTTGCAAGTATGTAAAAGAACATAAACAAGCCTTTGTCTTAAATGTACATGAGCAGTGTCTTCATGTTTCAAACAAAACAGTCCAGGCATGCAGAAAGAAATTAATACTTTCTATTGCACTTCCAATGACTAACCTGACTGCAGTAAATTAACAACACTAGCTACGTTTACATGGACACCTTTTAGTTCAATTGGAATGAAAACAATCCGATTGATGAATCTGAACACGGTGTTTACATGAACAATAAATAAAGTAATCTGGTTGATGTGCGCGTTTATATGTCCCAAGCTTCAAATCGGAAATGATTTTTTGACATGCGCACAATATACTGCCGCTGTTCGCACATAACTATTCTCCTCTATTGTTTATTTATTTGTTTTTATTTATTTCAGCAGACTTAATATTTATCCGTCTCTGGTCATGATTTGGAGACAATGAACATGTGAACCGCTTTGCCGTACTGCTTATTTATCACGCAGTAAAAATGCCGAAACCAGTCGTCTGAAACAAGGACTGGTGGGACGTTGTCCTGTTCCACTAGAATTTTAGAATAATAACGGGACACTCATTTAGATGACACTTTATTCAACTGAAAGAACAGTTCGTTCCGTGCGTCATACGTCATTACGGATCGGTTAAGGGGTTTACATTAAGGTTATTTAGTCGATTGAGACGTTAATCCGATTATAAGGGTCCATGTAAACGCAGCTTATGACAGCCATGATCGTTTTTTCATTGTTGGTCTGGTTGTGATTACATGCAAATCAATACATGTCTCTCCCTTACTTATTTCCTCAGACAGACAGGAAACAACAGACAGAATGTAACTAGATGACTGACAGCTCTTAGTGGCTTCATACAGGAGAGAGTGGCACTGAAATAACACCTTCCCTCTGGTCCAGAATCAGCCAGAAAGCTGCATACTTTTCCCCTGTCCTCGCCCATTATTGGGCTCACTGGTCCAAGAAAAGAGCAAACACGAGAAAGATGAGAAGGAGATACAAAAGAAAGGAGACTGAGGTGTCCAGCATTAAGACGGCATAGCCAGTCGTGGACTAGAAACAGATATTTCCCCTCAGAATGAAACGTGTGGCTTTAACGTACAATTTCCCTCCAAAAGGGCACAATATTGGAGCTTTAAACTGTCTAGCCCCCTCCATAGAGGCTTATAAGAGGTAGGGGGAAGCCGGCCTGTTCACCACAGTTGAGTTAGGGTGAAGGGTCATGACCTCCACAAAATAGGTCAAAGATTAGCACTGAGAGTGAGGAGTGAGGATGAGGTGGTAAGGCAGGGTAAAGGGATGCTAAGTGGACGTCCCATGATCCAGCGATGCTACATGGTTGAAAGTTGGTTGGGCTTTGATGATGGAAGATCCAGCAGTGCCTGTACAGTGACACCAACTTTCACCAGACCTCGCTCCTCCAGGATGTGATGTGGCAAACACAACTTGTCCTGTTCATGAACACGATCAAAAACACAGTAAATACAGCAATATTGTGAAATATTATTGCAATTTGAAGTAACTGTTTTCTATTTGAAAATATTTTAAAATGAAATTTGTTCCTGTAATGTCAAAGCTAAATTTTCAGGAGTCATTACTCCAGTCTTCAGGGTCACATGATCCTTAAATTTGATGATCTGCTGCTCAAGAAACATTTCTTATTATTATCCATGTCAAAAACAGTTGTGCTGCCAAATATTATTGTGGAAATCATGATACGCTTTTTTTTAAAGATTCAGCATTTATTTGAAACAGAAACTTTTACAATATAAATAGATTTATTCTCACATTAGATAACATGTAATGTGTCCTTGCTGAATAAAAGTATTGATTTAAAAAAAATCTTACTGACCTTAAACCTTTGAATACATAGTGTATGACATATGGATAAACATTTAACTTAAAATGTACAACTTCAACATGTGCACATCTATCAATATCCCTTTAAGTAAAAACTAGATTATGTTGTAATTTTAAAATATGTAGAATCCATTAAATATGCGATATCAAATTATATAAAAAAAAGATATTGAAGATACAGATCTTGGATAAAAACTATGGAAGCATATGGGTAGCAATATTCAATTTGAAATATAATATGCAAACTGACAATCCAATATGTAAAATGGCAGTACATTTGTGCAACGCTTGGTGTAAAATGAAAATTCAATTATATAATTTACATTTGCCATTTTTATACACTAGTTTTATTATAAGTTGCAAAATGAAAATGAAAATCTATTACAGAAATGATTGGATATGTTTAACATGTTCAAGCAAAAACTGTAGCAAAATGATCATTTAAATGTAATTTTTTTTAATTGCATTTACACATACAGTTAAGACACTTGCGATTGCATTTGCATTAAATGTCCCGTAATGAATGTAGCAAAATCAATGTGCAAATTGAAAATGCATTCCGAGCCTATCACGTCCCCACCCGCCCTGTCAATCACTGCGTGAGGGCGGGGCTCGGCAACAGGTAAACACAGGCTCGGTATTTTGAGGTGTTGGAAGGGAACATGGCGGCGACAGAGCTGAGACGAGCGGTACATTCACTGGCAGATGAAGTGGAGCGTGAACAGATAAATTGTAGTGTTTCCGAAGATTATTACGCGCCTGTAGGTGATAGAATCAGTAAGTTGTTGGAGTGTCTTGGAGAATTGGAGCGTCTGGGTAACCCCAGATGCAGTCTGGTCGATTGGGGCGGGGCGACACATTAAGGTGGGGCGACACGTGTCACTCCGCCCACACCCGGTTTTATTGGTTTTATAATACAGCAATCTTATTGGCGTAGACTTGAGGCATGAGCATGCGCATTCCTTTATGTAGGCTAAGAGTTTATGAATTATCTTCTACGCTGTTTGGCCATTCTACAGAAATATTAAGTGATAACCATGGCAATTTCAGTAACGATCAATTGGATAATGTTTTGATGAATTTACACAAAATAAAGTTAGATTAAAGGTGCAATGTGTGATATTTCTGAGGATCTATTGACAGAAATGCAATATAAGATCCATATCTATGTGTTCAGTGGTGTATAAAGACCTTACTCAATGAACCGTTATGTTATTACCTTAGAATGAGACATTTATATCGACATAAACGCGGGCACCCCCTTCTATGAAGGTTGACATATTGTGACGTCATGTTTCTACCGTAGCCGACAGCGAACAAACAGCGCTAAAGAGCGCGTTTCGTCACTACCTTGAAAGAGAAGCCGCAGAAAGCTAGAAGCTAGCCATAGACACCGTTAGTAGTGACTTTTCCCTTGTCAGTGGTGTAAAATATGTAGTTGGATTGTTTCATGTAACTTAGTTTTTCTCCCTCGCTGTGTTATGGCTTTGACAATCAGCTGATTAGTACTATTGACCGTAAAACAGTAACGTTACAGGATTCACCAACCCGACAGTCGATCTTGGAAGCATTTTAAGTCGATCGCGAAAGAGTTTCAAACAGAAAAAAACTATTTTTATTCATTATTATTTGTTAATTGTGTGTAGTAAATGGTGTCTAAGGGATGCGGAGGCGCGCGCGCTGTTACAATCACGTCATTTTTGCTGCACGCACCTTTGCGCTCATGGGGACGCGTCAAGTATAAACAATGCTTTATGCTTTAACCAGCTCAGCCACAGCCCTACAGCGTAACAGCTCATATTAACCAGCTGAAATTTTACTACCCTGTTAGAAAAAATATGTAGTTACATAGTTTCATGTGGTTCTTCTCCCTCGCTGTATTATGGGTTTGCTATGTGGGGAGAAATGAGCTGATTACTATTATTATATTATATATTAAGACCCTTGATCCTCATCTATGGCTTTGTAAACTTATCCATGATGTGGTTTATAATGGACTGTGTGGTACAGAAACAGCGACAATGTTACACACTCTTGGCTTACTCTGGCTATTCTCTGCTATCTCAGATGACAATATGTTTGTCCCGTTTTAGCAACCGTAGCTTCTTCGAAAGGGAGGGGTGAGCAGTGGGCTGAGCCATTAGTGCAACTCGCAACCGAACTGCTAGATGCCGCTAAAATATACACACTGCACCTTTAAGTTACTGTCAAAATGTATTCGTACAGCGCTCATTTCACATAAATTTCAAAGCAGCTTACAAAGAGTCATATAAGCTTGAATATTGCCAGTTTTAGGGCTGGGCGATATCACCATATATGTTGCTGTTATAAATGATACACTGCTTGATATTTAGCCTAGCTATATTATATTTAATAATTTACCCAGCAGATAAGTCAGTGTCACTTTTAGTGGGCAATGTGGATGACTGCATGAAATTACTGGCATTGCAAAGGAGAGATATTTTATAGGCTGATATAGACAATAATTCCCGCATGTCATGAAGGGCTCCGTAATTTTATCATTCGTTTATGCTTCTTCATTTTCCATTAGGGTCAGTGAATAAACACAAACTCGGGATGTTACACAAATGATGATAATTCACTGTATTTCAGTAAGACATCGGATAAATCCGAAAGTGTCTTTTATTTTATTTTAAAGCAAAACGATGGTGACAAATAAGACAATAATAGGCTACCAAATAGCCTACAAGCACCGACCATTGGGTTTTGTGCGTACAATGGGAATAAAAACCTTGCAGTGCTGAAATGTGAAAAAAAAAAAAAAAAAACATTTTAGTAAAACAGATGTTATTATGTCGATGTATAGCAAATATTATTGTTTATGTGCTCAAGAGCGTATTTAAGCAATACATGTTCATATCACTTCTCTGCTGGGTATTTTATTAATTTTATTACATTATAACTGCACAGATTAACAGCAGTGATTTTTTTATGGTTTGGCCAATATTTGAGTGTTAATATTTGAAACTATTGTTATCCCGTACATACGCAGATTAAAACATGAACGCAATGCGGGGGTGGATAAATAAATAATTTGATTTTTAATAGCCTACTTGATGTCACAGTCACCAAGTCTTTAACAGATTCAAATCGTTGTTAACCGGTTGACACTTATTAGAAAACTGGAATCTTTAAAAACTATAACAGGGCTTTACAGAACCAATATATAGGCCCTCATATATTATTATGGTAAACAACAAGGAAACTGAGTTTGCCATTTAATATTTTATTTGGACTTTGTACCAAATAAGGCAAGCATTGGACAACAAAATTAATCTCTTTTAAAAAAAATCAACAACAAAAAATGGTTGTGCTATAGAATTTAAAATCAGCTGCTTGCGTTTGGGTTTGTCCGATGTCTTACAGTGAATTGTCATAATTTGCGTAAAATCCCGTGTTTGGTCTGATCTACTGATCTTGATGGAAATTTTAAGAAGTCAAGTGAATAACAGCTCTATTAGCCTGAAGTACACTGAGGTGCAGTCACCCAGCTTTAATTTTTTAAACAATAACTTCATTTATTCTGTGTCTTAAGTAGCCTACAATAAAACATTAGCCAATATATCTGTAGGCTACTAAAATTACCATGGTAAACCGATAATAAGATACGATTAAAGTTAGATTTAATATTTCTTTAATACGGCCAAATCATTCACAAAAACGTACATCAAAGGAATGCGCATGCTCAGACCTGAATCGTCTACAACCAATGAGATTGCTGTATTATAAACCAATTAAATTGGGGTTGGGCAGAGTGACACATGTTGCTCTGCCCAAATGTTTTGCCCCGTCCCATCGTCCAGACTGCACTCATGGGGTACTACGAATTTTCTGCCTTATCAGGCGTCGACACCCGCTTGGTGTCAACATTATGCTACGCTGCTGTTGTCTGATGCTGGACTGTGTTAATAATGGTTTCGTTTTGTATAAAATATTCTCATTGTCTGATACACATATGCTTATCTTTATTCTTATTGCTATTAACTATAATTACCTAGCCTGACTTCGCCATACTCATATTCTAGTCAGAATGCGAGTCTGATACTGCTCCATAGGGCTTTGATTATGAGGCGTGTCTTAACCGAACCAGGAAAAAACAACAACTCTGCACTCAATTGGATAGACCTACAACCAATCAGAGCAACGCAGTAAGTGAGGTATGTTGAGCGACGCATAGTTGTCAACAGAACTCAACTGCACGCACTCTGGAAAAAGTAGTAAAAAAATAACGATCTTTGCCGGTGTTGTAAAAATAATTTAAGGATTCGCGGAGTACTTGCAAACACGAAAAGCATTTTTAAAAGAAATTCTTTGATGACGTGATGATTACATAACTGCAGATCATCTGTGCATCATCCTATAAAGCCCGCCCTGGCAATTTGATTGGCCCGACGATTTCTGAACCGAGCATAATTATTCCTCAATGGATCGAATCCAGACCGAACTTCCCGACCAAAAAATGTTGTGGGCGGGGTTCGGGCTGGCATCCAGGCTAATAATTACCCAATAATGTTGGAGATCCTATAGCTTTTCCTTACAAATGTATAGGCCTATTACTCTGAGATCACAGAATATGACGGGTGAAATAGCTACTGAAAAATGTGGCCGCTCTTTATTTCACCATAACTGAATGTAATGTTCAAAAGTGACTCATGTGATGTGTGACCTTTGTGTGATCTCCCCCTTCTATTTTATAAAGCATGTTGATCAGATATTAATAAATATATAGGGTCACAGAATCTGACGGGTCAAAATCATAGAAGTGAAATCTTCATGTGACGTCTATAATTCGGTCTAATATTTTAAAAACCGAAGCAGCACAAACAAACAAGACTATTTTGGGTGAATGTGGAGCAGGTCGGGTGGCTGGTGACGTCATCATCTGTAATTAAATGTCTAATATCTTAAAAACAAAGCACCACAAACAAAACCTTTACCATCACAAACCAGCAAGACTATTTATGGAGTATGTGGGGGGCTGGGTGACCTCAGAATTACCTATAATATTCTTTTAATATCTAAAAAACCGAAACAGCAAAAACAAAAAGAAATTACAGCACAAATTAAGTAAAAACGATTATACCTATTTTGCTAATTTTGCAACTTCACGCAGTGATTGACAGGGCTGGAGGGGGTGGGGACGTGATCGGCAACGGAATGCATTTTCGTTTGCACATTGAATTTTGCTACATTCTTTGCGGGACATTTAATGAAAATGCAATCACAAGTGTCTTAACTGAGTGTAAATGCAATTAAGAAAAATAACATTTAAAATTATTTTGCTACAGTTATTTTTGCTAACATCTAATAATTTCTGTAATAGATTTTATTTTTAATTTTGCAACTTATAAAGCGTTAAAATATGCATTTAATTTACATATTAAAACTGGTGTATGAAATGGAAAATGTAAATTAAATAATTGCATTTTCATTTTGCACCAAACGTTGCACAAATTTAATGGAAAATTGTATTTAAATACAGAAATGCATTGCCATTTTACATATTACATTTCAAATTGAATTTTGCATAGAAAACAAATATATCATGCAATCATACCTGTGTCACTCCAAGCTTTTTACAAGCATCCAAAAAATTCTCAACATTCCGCCGACACTTGGCCATACTCAGCTTTGGCTATTAAAGACACACAGATACAGACAATGTCCTTTATAAAAACCTTCAGAGAGTAGAGTATCTAGCACTAAACCGATCCAGACAACATTAAACAATTTATATATGCTCTTTTTGAATGCTAAACAAAGGTGCAGAAAATCTCATTTGAACCCAGAAATACTCTAAGACATTTCATTAATTATTATCAGAAAAGGAGATCCAAGAAAGTCTGAATGAAACATTCAGTGAGACTTACCACTGCAGGGGAGGGCACATGAATGCTGGCCACGGAACGAGGACGAATGTGATTGGCCAGATGGCATAAAACAACACCATCCATCAGAGCAGCACCAACATCATCTGGCAACAAAACCTTCAACCTAGACTCGAGGTTCTGCAAAAAAAAAAAAAACATCATCATCATTTGATTCCAAATAAGAGACGGGCATATCATATGAATGAACCAAGAATCATCCACGTGCTAAATCTCCATGCTCTGTTCAGTCATTCTGGCTATCACATTCACTTCAGAAATCAATATAATATGCTGATTTGATGCTCAAGAAACATTTCTTATTATTTAGTGCTGACAAAATTATTAATCGTGATTAATCACATCTAACATAAAAGTTTTTTTCAAAAAACGATTTGACAGCTCTATTCTTATTATCAATAGTGGTCGACTGATATTGGGTTTTTGATGACCGATGCCGATATCTTAGAGAGCAGGGTGGCCGATAGCCGATATAAAGCCGACATTTTTATACATATTTTAATCAATATTTAGAAATATTTGAAATAAATTAGAAAACAAATCTTTAAAATAAACATGCTTATACTTTAGATGGCAACTTTTTGAATCTGCAATCCTATTAAAGTATTTTAACAAATAAAGTAATTGTTTAAAAATGTATGAATATGTGAATAAAAAGGAAGTAATAGGGCACTCAGTAATCTGGAAATTTTGTGCGCACTAGTAATCATATTTTAAAGACAAGGTAATTGTTTTAGATTTGTTTAAATAATGTAACGTTAGATGCGCATTTGCTGAATGTTGAACGTTATGAACGAATGTTACTTTTTCGCAGACCATTTCTTTATTTACCAGTTCTGTCAAACAAAGTATTAGATATGACTGACAGAGTTCGTAAACTAATGAAGACGAAGAATGTGAGTGAGCGATGTGTGATCAAGCGCCGCCGTTCTCTTCTCAGGTGCTGGTGTTCTCGCAGTCAAAATAAAAGTCCCACCCCAACATATTGGCCAATCAGAAAAACGTATCGGCCGATATTTTAAAAATGCCAAATATCGGCCGATCATTAATTATCAATGTTGAAAAAAGTTTTTTTTCCAGGATTCGTTAATGAGAAATGAATGAAAGTTCAAAAGAACAACAAAAAAAAAGCTTTTGTAATATTATACTCTACTGTTCAAAAGCTTGGGGTCAGTAAGAATTTTTTGAGTAAGGGACCGTTCGGTATTTATGGAAAGGGCCACCAGAGGAAAATAGGGGAGGGTCATGTCTTTTTATTCTTTGTTGAGGGGAGGGTCATCAACTTTTTTTAGTCTATGGGGAGGGTCACCCAACTTTTGTATTCATGAAAACAGCAAAATTTCAAAGTGGCTTGTTTGGTGGATATTTTTTCCATGTAGCTCCATGTAGCTCTCTCGGTCTCGGCCCCCCATCGCTATCAGATGGGTCTGACCCAACAAAAAACCAGTTTGGCACTATTTGACAGTGCGTGCGCACTTCAGTATGCGCTCAGAAAAAGTGCATTACAGAACACCAATGAAATGTGTACCCGGCAAAGCTTTAAAGCACGAGCAAATAATGAACTTTTGTGATTGCGAATAAGTGCAGTGTCCTGTGAGTGTAACTCTACCACTGCATTAACATGTGATGTGAATGTACGTCGAGTTTTACAGTATTGGGACTGAGGCGCCAGAACTGCAGCTGATATAATGTGCGCTGTAGCACGATACTAGCGTATTTTGGTTTCCATTCTTATTGTGTTTCCACAACAATGTTAGTGAGTAAATCTACTGAAATCGCCACCATAACAGTGGAGTGTGATGTGTTAGACATAGGGCTACCACATTTTTAAATTACTATTAGTATTATTTGAAGTTAACATAATAAAATACGTAGGCCTAGACCTACACCAAAAAAATAGTTGAGGATAAATTCTTTAAAAATGGGCAATTCCAGCGTTATGGACGTGACATTTGCAGTAAAAACTTGAAATATAAATTCTCAGAAAATGCATTTAATACTGAAACGTCTGTTTATATGTTCATACTCCCTTAATAAAGGAGTCCAGACATTAGAAAAATATCAGTCAAAATATCAGTCTACACATTTATAGACGTTTTATATTTAATATGAGGGAAATACACATGTGATGTGACAAAAAATCTTAAACTTTTAGGTGGCAAAATATTTTTTAGTAATTCTATGAACTACGCTGCGCAAAACAAAAGTAATACTACCCACCGGATGAAGAAGGGTAGGCCTCCACATAACATAAAATATTCTTTTTATTTTATTTTTCCGTGTTCGCATTTATGAGGGGGAATTTTTTTTTTAGTTCTCCGTTACAGACATGACGCTCTGAAAATGACAGAACAGAAAGCACAAAGCCTGTCTTTAAAGAGTAACTAAACACTAAACCAACTTTTTTTAGTTAATGATCTGTAAGACTGGGGCTTTATTAGTGCTGATCATTGATTCAAGTACCTTTTTTGACATTTGGGTATAAAGTGTTTTAATTCTACAATATATGGTTTAGAAACGTCTGAGTGCTGCCCTCTTCAGGTTGAACAGTGGCTACTGCAGTTGAATTTTCCCATTGGATCTTTGCGGTGGTTCGTGATGTAAGCGGTGAGAGCTGATGTAAGCAGGTTCCAGCTAACCACGCTCTTGGTACGAGCTACCACGCCCTTGGCAGAGCAAAAACCATCTTGTTTCGTCAAAACCACTGTAGTGAGTCAGGAGTTGGAATTGCGATATTGAAAACGATCAGGATAGAGTATTTAACTGCCCTCAGTTCATCCCCTCTATCTCCGCTAGGCTCCGCCCACTTTTCCAGCATTTTCAAATATTGCCAGTGGGTGGAGTCAGACTCTGACCAGGGGTTTAGTTACCCTTTAAAGTGAATTTCGTTTTTTTATTAATTTTATCTTAATTTTAATCAATGTTTCATCAACCAATTGCCTGGATTTAATAAATAAGAAGTAAATATAGTAGAAAATAGATCTTGACACAGAGGCGCCAGCGCGTGAACTGGAGCTCGTCTCATAAATGAACCGAAACTCAGCGTATAGCCTAAGGTAGGCTACTTGCCTCACAGACGACCTGATAAATATATAGAAAGCTTGAAATGTCTACTTTTAAACAGAACAATTCAAAACGAAAGAAAACAGACTGCTCTCTGCTTATGTAATCCGTGTGAAATGTGCATTTCTCTCTGGCGCGTTCACTACTGTGAAGATCACGAGTCAGCATCGTCACCTTTATATTTGCAGCCGACACTGACAAAGACTCTTTTATTAATAAACAATTAAAATGTCTCCTTGCTATATTTGACATATTCATAATCATTACTTTTGCCGGTTCTTCTGTGGCAGCTTTAAAGGGATACTCCACTTTTTTTGGAAATAGGCTCATTTTACAACTCCCCCAGAGTTAAACAGTTGAGTTTTATGGTTTTCAAATCCATTCAGCCGATTTTCTGATATTTAGAAGAATATCAGTAACCAGACAGTTTCTGGTCTCATTGACTTCCATTGTAGGAAAAAAATATACTATGGGAGTCAATGAGACCAGAAACTGTCTGCTTACTGATATTCTTCTAAATATCAGAAAATTGGCTGAATGGTTTCGAAAACGGTAAAACTCAACTGTTTAACTCTGGGGGAGTTGTAAAATGAGCCTATTTCCAAAAAAAGTGGAGTATCCCTTTAAGATACTTTATTGGCATCGCCACCCTTATGTTACATGAACGCGTCACCACTGCATCAGCACCGAAAACATGATTTTTTTTTCAAATCAAAAATCGTGATACGAATATCGTTACAGCCCTAGTAAGATGAGAAAGCAGGAGTTTAGTCATTTGTCATTGTTTAGTTGGTTGTAAAAAAACAATGGCTATCTGAACATCTTTGTCAAGCGCAAACCAGTAGGCTACAGAAGTAGGCCTAATCAATAAATTATCGGGGAGGGTCATGCCTTTTTTTCACAATCATTTTGGAGGGTCATAGAAAAAATTATTGCTGGCGAAGGGAGGGTCGAGTCTTTTTTGACTACAGATCTCAAATCTCCTCCGGTGGCCCCTTAAATAAAAAACGAACAGTCCCTAAGGATGCATTAAATGGATCAAAAGTGAAAGTAAAGACTTATATAATGTTATATATAAATTTAATAATTTTTGTAATGTATTGATGTGTATGTTTATATATATATATATATATATATATGCATGCATGTATGTGTTTTTTTTGTTGGTTGGTTATTTGTTTTAAAACTGGACCCTGAGTCTGTAATAAAGGTTTGTTTGATTGATTGATTATAATTAAACCCTACACAATAAGTATACTCCATATACAGTATACACAGTGCTTCAACACCTAATCTTCATTTCTTTCCACAGAATTAAATAGGAAACTTTTGTTCCCGCCTGTCTAATTACATGGTATGAATTACTGCCTGAAATAGATTGTCCTTTTCTTACATCATGACTCAACAAGTACAGTTAACACTATTGATGAGAGCTCCACAGAGACAAGTAGAAACATAAAGCAGATAGAAGACTGTCCAAAGAAAGCAAGAAATCACTGTTATGACAAGGGGATTTTAAAAACACTAACAATACATTTAAAGAGAATTTTTACCAAAATAAACCTCTAGGCTAAAATGAAAATACAGAACATGTTTTTGAGTGTTTCACTTGGCTTACCTAGCGATATGAATTTGCATTTTTGATTATATTTTTTAACTTTGTAAAATATGCCAGATGAATATTATGGTGGAATTCCGACCTGCCGCAGGAGTTTGATCTGCTCCATCTCCTCCCTGAGGTGCTCCATCTTTCTCCTCATGGTAAAGCTTGGGTCTGTGGAGCTTGAGTCTTGACGATTTCCACGGGAGAAGGCTGAGTAGTAAACACACAGTCATTATCATCATGTTTCTCTTCATTTAAGCTTTCATTTAACAACTAACCTGTCTGATCTTTGAGTCTGGTAAATCTTTAAATTTGCACACTGTGTAAAACTGGCCACTCAGTGTCTCCTGTCTGTTCATTAACATTAGCTCATAACAGGGGAAGTTTAGAGGTCTCCCATGGCTGCCCATCAAAGATCAAGTTTGTTCATGCACATCTGACTAATCAGTAATGACATTTACTGTTGAATAGCTCCATAATTCACATTTTTAGCAATTTGCTGTTGCAGCCGTGGTTTAAACAAATAAATCTGCATTAAGACACTTTGATGTGGAACATAAAAATATAAATTACCTCAGATTTAGACTTTACTGGTTCAAATGGTTTTCAGCTGTTTGTGGTATTTTTGTTCAAGCCAGACAGTTATTTACTGGATGAAAAAATTACATTACTTGGCCATTAAAAGGCATAAACAACCACACTTCTGGATTTCTCCATATTTTCACAGCACTTTGTAAACCTATTTCTCATTGCTATAGTATGAGGCCTAATTGACATCAACAAAATTAAAGAGAAGCATTTTTTTATTTGTTTTGTTGATGTCTTTATTCTGTATTATCCAGATGATAAACATATAAAAAACAGGTCATTTCACATAGCAGCGGTACCTCAACAGCAGCTATTTGTGGGTCTCAGAGCACAAGATATTAATATTTAAAAAATATGACTGACTCAAATGATAAAAAGGGAAGCATTGAGACTGATAACAAGCAGTTTTGGTATTGTATGTTGCTCAATTGCCATTGTTTTCTGTGAGAAAGGAAGCACAGGCCTTCCTTGTGCTTTCCACTGAATTGCAAAGTCATGAAAAAAAAGCCTTGTTATCACTAAAGTTCAAGACCACAGTTCAAGATCATATCTTTCCAAAGAAATGCTATTCTTGACCTCTAAATTACCATTAAACAAATGTAATTTTGAAATGAAAGAGATCATAAAATTTAAATGTGCAGACACATAAGGTATCTGTGGGAAAACCAGTTCATATAGTAAAGAGCTTCAAAAATGATTTCAGAAATTATGCTTGTTTGAGTGTAACTGCTAGAAAATTTTTTTTTTTTTGGTCTAACACATTGATACAACTTTTACTTCATGGTTACTTGATGCGATCGGATAGCTATCAGATCTGAAAAGACCATGTATAAATACCCCCTGAAACGCTTTTGAGACTGATCTAAATCTGATCACCCAAACCACTTCAAGGTGGTGGTTTGAGACGCGTCACATCCTGAAAGCTCAACAACTGTTATGATCCTCGGTATTTGTTATGTGCTTTGTGGGTCGTTTGGTAGTTCTGTGTATGTGTGCAGGTAATGACTTGCAGCTGGAGGACCCTGATTGGTGGATCCATTGATGCACCGCAGCTAAAAGGGCGTCGCTTACTGAAGACGGGGAGCTCATTCTGGCGTTGGCCTGGTGGCGTGCGGAGCTCCGGATTCCTCCTCCCGTCGACAGATCCCAAACCTTCCGTTTCTGTTATGATTGTTTACTGGTGATGATTTACTTCTACTTTGTTGGTATGATTTGAGAACGTAGGGGTGTCCTGCCATTTTATTTGACTTCGTTTGTGATTTGTTTACTTGTAGGGAGTGAGGGAAGTTATTTTGTATTTTGGTTTATTCCCTGTTTAGGTAATTTAAATGTTCTTTTGTTATAAGTTTATTTTGTTTGTTATTTTGGCCTTGGGGCACCCTGAAGCCATTTTCTCTTTAATTATCATACTTTCCACTATAATAAAATCATGTTTTGTGGAATTTAGATTTTGTGTCTTTGGTGATCTGTCGGCTGGGGTTGGTTTCCTTTTTTTTTAACATCAAAAATACTTCACGTCCAACCGTCCTTATAATAAGGGACGTAACAACAACAATGAATAAACTGCAGGCATCTCTGTTGCATTCAGTGACGTGAACTCTGATGAACTTGCATATAGTGTGGGAAATTATGATTCTGACACATTAATGCGCTGAGCTATCTGATCAGTAAATTCAGCATTAAATGAAAAGTGTAAATATGCCCAAAGATTTACCTGATCTTGGTTTCAGGCCAAAGACAGTGAGTGTTGTGGTGAACTCATTAGACCGCATTCCCTCCTGTAACAACACAGGCATTGTCATGCTGGAAACTTGTTTGTATTTTTATAGAGTCAGACTGGGGTACAAAACCATGGTTTCCAAAGAATTTCCAATAAACTTTACTGACTGCACTGACAAAAGAGCAGATTTTTGTATCTGGTGAAATACTATGAAAAGCTGAGCATAACTAGAGAAATAAACTTAGCAGCGTTTACATGGACCCTATTAATCCAATTTTAATCGACTAGTAACACTGTCGGTATAAAAAAAGTCACATAACCACGTCAATCGGAATGTATTGGCCAAATTCGATTAAAATTTCATTCGGATTGTAAGGAGTGGTGTAAACCTTTTCTAAGCCGGGCGAGAGGACATAAACAAACACTTGATCGGATTAAAATCTGAAACTGCGCATGTGCAATGATGTAGATATGGCGTTTTTGGCGTAAGACCAAGCGGCAACATTCTAATCTGTAAAATGAAGCCTACCCGGAACTGCGAAAAACTGCAATACATCGAAAATCCGCTAGGGGCAGGTCCCAAAAGGGAGCAAATGTCCATAGACCCCCATGTTAAAATATCCGTTTTCACAGCATAAATTCATGTTTTTACAGGTTGGTCCCATGGACTTTTATTGTATTTTTCGATAGGTTCCGAGTGCCTGACAACTGTGACGGGGGGTGAATTTTTTCGTTTTTTTAGTTAGTTTAGAACGTATTTAGATATAAAATATATGACAAATAAGGGCGTGGTTAACTTTGATTGACAGCTGATAACGGGCTGCGCCGAGTGGAATTCCTGAAATTTGGCGTCTCGGCCATGATCTGACACAAACATCATACTACCTCTGTATCCTTTCTGAAAAGATTTTCCAAGATGGCGCCGCGCATACCCCCCATAAATGGCCTCAAAACCATTCTTTAGAAAGTCTATGGGTGACGTCACAGACACTTTGTCCATATTTTTTACAGTCTATGCGTAAGACGTGTGGAACGAGCTGTTACTGTTGAATGAAGTGCCATAAATGACTGTCGTGCCATTCTCAATTATCCTTCCACTCATCGTCTTTGAAGTGGAGCAGGACGTCCCACCAGTCCTTGTTTTGGACTCTCATCCACAGATGCCTTGTTTTTGGCACAGAAAGAGGCGTTTTGTTTGATAAATATAAGCAGCAACACCTCTATAGACAAATATTAAAGGGGTCATATAATGGTACATGCACTTTTACAAGTTGATTGTACTGAAATGTGTGTTGGCAGTGCCTGTACACATCCATCATATAATGATAAAAATCCATCCAGTGATTTTGTTTTAATCTCCTTATACGTTTTCCCCTGCCTCAAATTGAGCCGTCCGACTGTGACACGATTGTTGATTGACAGCAGCGTTTCAACACAGACCCGCCCTCGCTCGTGAGCAAGCTGTCAATCATAGTTCGCGCGGACCGGCGCGGTCATTGTTGATAATGGAGCACTGTCTATGAGCAGAATGGAGTCTAAGCGAAGTGGTGTTCTGTTCTTGGGTGCAATAAGGAACACAGCAGTCACTTTAATGTTCCTAAATCCGAACCGCTGAAGACACAGTGGCTGAGTTTGTTTTTGAAGGGAATATTGCCCACGATCAACATCAATGCTTTCATGTTTGTGCGAATCATTTCACACACCAGACTGCTTTATAAACGAGGAGTATAAAGCTGGTTTTTTGCTCCTGAAAAAAGGATCAGTACCAACTATTCGTGTTCCTGCACCTCCAGAAGAACTGAAGTGTAACGTTTTAATAACCTTTATATTAATATTTATATTAATCTTTGCAAATCGCTTCACGATGAATGTGGCTAAGGTTTACACTCAGGGTACATTACGGCATGTTTTCTATGTACGATGTTCTCAATATAATTCATAATCCCACGTTTATAATGAACAACGGGTTATGGTTATTGGTTTATTGTGTTACAAACGTGTACGCACAGAACAGAGGGGCGGGGTGAGCAAAGCTCATTTTCATTTAAAGACACATACACTTAAACGGCGCGCTGACAAAAGAGCTGTTTTTGACCAGGTAAAATAAGTGTTTTCTTACAATACTAATGAGAATTATTAATTAAAGTATATTACAGACTTTTAATTTAGACCCTAAATAATTATATTAGCTTGTACAAAAATGGCATTATATGACCCCTTTAAGTAATGTAGGAGAATATAATGCGCATACAGCGGGAAACTTTGTGGTATATTTGTGCAGTGTACACGTCAAAAATCTATTCCGATTTGAAGCTTGTGACATTAATGTGCACATCAACCCAATCACTTTATTTAGCGTTCATGTAAACACTACATTCGGATTCATCAATAATTCATTCCGATGTCTCCATGTAAACGTAGCTATTGATGACTATATATATATTTTGATATATATATGATGGATGAAGAATGAAATATTTTCTTCCAAAAACTGGTTATGACAGTGCTTAAGGAATATGGAAATTCTTTAACTTTATATACCTATGTTGCAATCAGCCATAGAGGACAATGAAACAAATGTATCCTAAAACTAGTCTATCTTATGATTTTGTAGTCAAATATAACTATGAGTGTTTTTTGGCTGTGAATAATGAAAACCTGTTTGGTTACTGCTGTGCTGTAGGTTAGTGGAGCACTATAAATTCTTATTTCCCAAGTGATAGTATCCATAATGCGCTGTCGGGGTCACTTGAGAATAATATTAGATTGGGATCACGATTTTCTCAGGTGTCTAGGGCGTTAGGTGCATAGAGTGAATTTCAACAACATTTCCATTACTTTACCTTGCCTAAATAACACAATTATAGAAATTCCCTGATATTTTCATGGTTTTTCATGACTGTGGAAACCCAATAAAACAGTGACACTCAAGCAGAGACATGCAGACAGTCACACACATAAAGTCTCACCTCACAATCATTGTCGTTGCCACTTGAGTTTCTTCGAGCACTTTGACACTTGTACTGAAATGGGAAACACAGGGAGCCAGAAGATCAGATCTGTTACACATTTTTTCAGCCTTTAACATCAGAGATGCTGTAAATGGTCTAGTCTGAGATAAGGGATTTACTGCCCTAGATAAAGTGCCCACACTCGCGTTGACAGACTGTCTGATGCATGTTGTACACAAAAAAAAGTGAACATGCTGACTGATGTCACCACTTCCAAACTGAATGGCTGGAATGACATAGTCTGGACTAAAAGTTGCCAAATGACCAAAAACTACTGAAAGGGGTGGATTGGAATCCACTGCTGCTTCAATGTATATGTAATGATGAGTAATTATAATCAAGGTATTAATCAATATTTTTCCTTCTAAATATTAAATGAGTTGAATGACTTCTCTAGGCTTGTGAGATTTTACTTTGTTATAGAAGTTACCAGTGTGATTACTGAAATGCTCTTTTCATGTATTCTTTAATGTCTGTATTTGATATCTGAATGCAGTAACAGTGCTTGCTCATCTAGCCTGGCTTCCAGAAATGAAATAGGGACTTGTTTTGTGTTTGAGAAAGGTCTTCAACGTGTTAAAACATATAGGGGTCATTGAAGCCAATAGTTTAAGGGACCATTTCTTTGTTAAAGCCTTACTTTCCAGTTAGACTAAAGTTTAGCTATCCTTGAGAGAAAGAATGCATTATCTTGATGTTTTGAGAGGACTCTCCTGTTTATAGTTAGAGCCTGGCCAAATCCAACCTTGGAAAAGCTGCGTGTCGGTATGTGTGTTAGTCGTCTTGGTTGCAGGTTAAGGAACCACTGGCATTATTGGAGATTGAGTGAGTTGTTGTTCTGGACATGCTGGTGCCCAGCAACCCAAATCTGCGACCTGGAAGGTCACGATGTGCCTACCGTAATTCCTCAAATAAAGACTGGGCCTTTATTTACCTGAACTGCAGATGGTAGCCGGCTTTTATTTGAAGCAGGCTTTTATTAGAGGCAGGCCTTTATTTCTAATTCGCGATCCCCGCCCGCCCGCCAGCCAAGTTTCCATGGTGACGCGTCATGCTTGGCACGTGTTCACCACAGCCAAAATAGCGCTGTATGACAGATGTAGCGCTTTTATTTCTAAATATTAACAAACTTGCTTACCATGTCATCAACTATCTTATATTCTGACTCTCAAATCAGTGTAAGTGAGTTTGTTTTGTCGTTTAAAACCCTTTATAATTGATCCTGATCTGTAACATGAGATCGGCACCGCAGTTCAGAGATTCCTGTCGGATTTATTACGTTACACTTACACAGCGCGTGAATTCTTCAGTTTCTCCCGAAATGCATGAAAGTAAGTGGCCGGCGAACTGGGAGAAGAATAGAGTAAACTTTATACTTACACTGTGTATCTGATATGAATAAAACACGTCGCCAAATATATTTGAATGGATTATTGCTGCTTCCATAGACACCATTGTGTATTTTACAAACTATAAATGTATTGTTTTGCTATAAATCTTATCTATTTAAATGTCTGAAACCTAAAATAAACATGTGGTTAAAACACTGAATAGTTGTGATATATGACAAGCGTCCGTCTTTGAGTGTACACTAATTTTTCCCCGGCCTTAATTTGAGACCGGCCTTTATTTGTCCGCGTTGACCACGCACCCGGCCACTATCAGAGGCCCGGCGTTTATTTGAATACCGGCTTTTATTTGAGGAATTACGGTAACTGCATAATCGATGAGTGTCATCTGCATAATCGATGGAGATATGCTTCCGTCTATCTGTATATGTGTGGAAAATTACTGTGTTTATCTATTTCTTAGCCAATGAGAATCATTCAACCTGTAAGCAATGACGTAGCTTAGACCTTGAAAATGGTATAACTGCTGTGATCTTTGTAACTGTAAGGGGGCGCCTACGAACTCCTGTGTGAGTCTTGAAGCTGACTTCTGCTGATGAAACTGCAAACTATCTTCAGTAAAACTTTTCTTTCATTTTTTATAATTCTGACTCCGGGTCTTTATTCTTCATATCTGGTTCTGGGTCTTTGACTGTATACCCCTTACACTACATATCAATGTACAGAAGTGTATACACTGCTTTATTTTTTGCTTTATATTAAATAAGCAGTACTTATTACTTTTGGACTGAACTAAATTCTGATTGCAAAATTTATAAAATTTTTTCCTACCATTTCTGTAGTGTATTCTGTTCAACCATTGGAGACAGCCACAAATTGAATAATTTTTATTAAATTAATTTATCCCTTACCAGTTTTATTTTTCATTTCACATAAAAAAAGTGATGTTGCTTGATCAGACAGACTCTTACACATTAGCACAATAATAATCGGTTTATGTTCATGTTCTTTGTCCAATCCAGATTTAGGTATATCCAACACTAGAAAAGTTTCAGGTCGATTCTGCCACACACACACACACACACACACACACACACACACACACACACACACACACACACACACACACACACACACACACACACACACACACACACACACACACACACACACACACACACACACACACACACACACACACACACGCACACACCACACACACACACACACACACACACACACACACACACCACACACACACACTGCCACACACACACACCACCACACACACACACACACACACACACACACAACACACACACACACACACACACACACACACACACACACACACACACCACACACAACACACCACACACACACGCCACACACACACAGTTTCTTTTCCTGAATTAACTTCTATGTGGAAAGCTGGAAACCTGTCTGATCTAAATTGATTCCTTTATTGATTCACTCTCTCTTGACTTGGAAGGCTACTCTTTATTCCAGCTCAACCATGACTTTTCTTTTTCTCTGAGTCACAAACATTCCTCACTTTTAAATCAATTAATTTCAGTTCAATTTAAGTTAAAACAAATGGCTGTGAATGTTTAACCGTTTTATTAAGCAGAGGCTTGATTCAGGAAAGCAATACAACACTCTTTTTTGGAGAAGAGAGGACGTCATATTATAGACAAAACAAACATAGAATTATCAGCCTGGCATCGTCTACACTTGTCTGATCAAAGAGGAAGAGCAAATTCTCTAGACGATTCCCATAAAAGTCCTGGAATTCAAACAGTGATGACATAAAATGAAGATAAACAAGATCTCAAGAACAGGGAAGACATTAATCTTTCCTCTGGGTCAAATCAAATAGCTACAGTGAATGAATTGCCTCATTCAAAATAGATCAACTAGCAATTACAGAAATGTTTCTGGGACGACCTGCATGTACTGTATGTGTTTGGATGATTGGTTGTGAACAGGTGTGTACAGGAATTCTATTGTGTGGTGAATCCTACATTTCACCCTTCATGTTAGGAGTCTTTAACTACTATGTACTTACATCAAAAAACAACCACAAATTGTTAGGTATAATGTACTTATGTTCATGTTGTATAAAGGGTATGCACTGACATAATTTTCCCGTTGGGACACACTCCCTTTTTGTCGGATTGAGTGCCGGATTGAGTGGCAAAACATCCTCTGCAACATGAAAGGCAACTGTGAAAACGGGAGTAAAACAAATGATTATCTGCATAAATTAAGGGAAGTGACAATGATCCTCACAACTTATCAAAGAACCAGTGGTCCATAGACATTGACATGTGGCCAGGAATCGCGTTTTTTGAAAAGTACCTGATTTCGACACCGGGGAAATACATAAAGCTAAGCCTGTGAACGCTTTATCTGCTAGCTAGACAACACTATAAATACAATATAGGTAGATCCAAATCCATATGATCACTTATATCATTATTATGTATCGTTATAGCACCCAGCCCTAAAACTTTTTAAAGGGATAGTTCACTTTGAAATTAATGTTTGGTATGTTTTAGCTTACCTCAAGGGCATCCAAGATGTAGGTGTCTTGTTCCACAGTAGTTTCAATTTTGATATTTTTAGGTCAAACCGTTCTTGTCTGTCAGTCATATAATGCAGGTCTATGGTCACCACCTCAAAGAGTATGCACAGAGAAGTCCAAATTAAACATGATTTAATGATCGTAAATGTAAGTACACATTGATGGCCTAAGACACGAAACGAGCAGTTTGTGTGAGAAAACGAACAGTATTTATATCGTTTTTACCTCTTTTAACCACAGCCACGTCCAAGTGATCTGAGTGGCGGGCGCTTCGGTCTGCACAAGCCTCGCGTGTGTACAACACTCATTGTTTACACAGAACAGAGATTGTAAGTAAGACGGCTAATTAAAATGGTACTACGTTACGCTTATCCGGGATGTTTAAACCGTCGTAAAAAAAAAAAACAATTACGTATGTTCACGCAAACTCATCCGGGATTGGTGAGTTTTCACAAATTCCCTATTTATGAGCCTTCTCTCTTGAAGTTATGGTTGATCGCTCTTCGGCTGGATATCAACACACCCATAAACTTACTAAAGTTGAGGAGGGTCTGCAGCGATCATTTTTCCCCTGATGACCTTACAAACCAAGGAGTGGATCGCATAGTACTGACATCATCAGCTGTGCCTATGATGTTTTCGCATCCAACGGAGGTATGTGAACATCGTCTTTGTATGTGTCCTTTCTATTTGTAAAGCTGGCATTACATGAAATGCTATGTGAAGTTAGTAAAACTTTGCATTTCTATAACTACTACTTTTTTATATGGGCACCATATATTTGGTAAGAATGGTTTTACATGAGAGAGATAATGTAGTACCGATGTAAAACTATGTGTAACTACTCATAAGGGTGCAGTCAATGATAATATACTACTACTACTAATAACAATAATAATAATACACAGAGTGTATTCATGTTCATGTAGCTCTACTTAGTGTTGACTAAAAAATGAGTGAAGTACACGCGCGAGAGATCACTTCCGGCGCTTGTGCAGACCGAAGCGCCCGCGCACTCAGATCACTTGGACGTGGCTGTGTTAACAAGAGGTAAAAACGATATAAATACTGTTCGTTTTCTCACACAAACTGCTCGTTTCGTGTCTTAGGCCATCAATGTGTACTTACATTTACGAGTCATTAAATCAGTTTAATTTGGACTTCTCTGTGCATGCTCTTTGAGGTGGTGACCATAGACCTGCATTATATGACTGACAGACAAGAACGGTTTGACCTAAAAATATCAAAATTGAAACTACTGCTGGAAACAAAGACACCTACATCTTGGATGCCCTTGAGGTAAGCTAAAACATACTAAACATTAATTTCAAAGTGAACTATCCCTTTAAAGCATTATATTATACATAACATTAAGTCTTTCTGTAAAGCTGTTTGGAAACCATGACTGTTTTGAAGAGCTATACAAATAAATTTGACTTTACGCTTGGTCTTACTTCAAGACTAGATTTGTTGACGAATTTTAAGTGACGAGGACATAAAAGGATATTTGGGCTGTTTCAATTTATTTTGTAGAAACGTATAAAGTTATCTGGATACCCGTCAGCTGTTGCCGTCAGGCAGACCAGTTCAATCTGGATTATTTTACAAAAGCACAACGTTTTCTTGTAATGTGAGTTGCGACAAATACAAGTAGATGCGAATTATGTACTATTTTCTGTATGAACAGAAATGATAGAGTTTAGTTGTTTCCACTGTTGATAGTAAAATGCAAGTGTTCGCGCCCACGCCTCCGTGCCATGCAGTGCGCGCCTCCTCACACTCACACTCACACACACACACACTTGGATATGCGCCAAATCTTGTGTTTATTTGTGATAATCTTAGCCCTGTATTATTATTGTCTAACCTGTATTATGACTGGCATTTGACAAATTGCTTTGTTCCTTTTTTGGATAAAAGCGCCTTTTAAATATGTAAAACCTAAATGTAGGCTAATACTAATAATATTATTAGATGATTTGCGTTTATAACTATAAATGAGTTCACTGAACACAGTAATATGTTAATCATAAAATAATTTATGAATGTTTTATTTTTATATAACCTTGTGTTTATGTTATATTTCTTTTTTATATGTGAAGTCTTTTTTTGCTTATTCTATTATACTGAGCTTTTTCCTCCTAAAAATGGACTTTAAAGATACAAGTAGCCTAAATGTCATTTTTTAGAAAATTCAAGAAATTATCCATTTAAAGGTGCCCTAGAATGTTTTTTTTTTAAATTATTTTATGTTTCCTGGGTTGCCCTTAGAATGTTAGTATGTTTTTTAGATCAAAAATAGTCATAATTTAGAAATAAAAGGCATTTCCCTAGCCTGATTTTAGTCTCTGATTTGAACACTCTGTTTGAAGGGGCGTGTCTACTGTGAGAACCGGACCACTGCTGTGATTGGCTGACATTCTTGCATATGAAATATGACACGTGAAACTCTCTCGAATACTTTCACTAACTTACAGCTGTTATATACATTTTAACTTATTACAGCTATCGAGATTAACGGATCATGAGATGTTTTTAAAGTATTTAAATCTATTTCCATCACATAAAATGTTGCTGTGATGAGCATTGAGCAAGCAGATGACAGTTTGTTGATCGCGAGACAACGCAGTTTCTCTCTCTTATGCTTTCACCAATGCAAACGTACATACAGCAAGAGCTTCGTTGTGCAGTGTAACAGCTTCATTGATTTCATAACGAGTTTGGCAAGAGATAAACTCGCGCTGTGTGGATTGTTCTTTGACCGCTTTCTGTATAGTTCATTCACTGAGAATTATTTAACGTTAGGTTTGTATGCTCGAACTTGGAGTTTGCTATTTCTGTACTAGGATCTTGCGCTGGATCTAACACAGTGTAAATTATCGTTAATAAAATCACTACTTACCGGTTGCGGGAATATAGTTGGAATATAGTTGGAATTACCCCCTTCTTCAGTTTGAGACGCTGAGAGAAGCTTGATATTGTCCCAGGTTGGAAAATAAGTCCGTGGTGAAATGGGCAGAGCAAACTAACAACTTCGAATTAAACTGTTGCGGTATCCGATTATATATAAACATCAACCACGCCTGTTGACATTTCTTTTCTGTGGGAAGGGTATGAAAAGTCCCACATCCCCATGCACAGCCTGGAACATAGCATTTATTTCCATGATCTGCCATTTTCTCTCTGATCCTCGCTTGTTCCGATGACTCGGCTGCGCAGTGCTTGTCATTGAGGGCCGGCCTATGCAAATCTTTGGAGGCGTGATCCCCGACTGTTGCGTCACAGTCGGTATTATGTGGAGATTCGCCTGTTTTTCAGGGGTGTTTTTTAAAAACGAGATTTAAATAAGAAGGAGAAAACAATGGTGTTTGAAACTCACTGTATGTCATGTCCATGTACCCTGAACTCTTGTTATTTAAACTATGCACAACATAAATTCAATTTTAATTCTAAGGGGCAGCCTTTTAAAAAAATTAAGTTTAAACATAATGAAATGCATCCTGCACCTAAACAGGAGGTCTGGTTGGCACAGACTGGGGGAGGGGCCACAAATCTGTCAGAAGAGTTTACAAACCCGTGGGAATGGATTGCAAAAGCGTGGGGACGGTTTATGAATTTGTGGGTACAGATTTCAAAAACTGAAGTCGCGGTTTTCAAATCTGAGAGCGCGGATTAGGAACGGTTTATTAATCTGTGAGCACGATTTGTTAAACCGAGGGAACAGTTTGAGAATTCATGAGTACGGTTTATAAACTGAGCGGACGTATTGCAAAACCGTCGCCACAGGTTTTTTTTTTTTCCCCAACAGGTGACTTCCCGGGCTCCGTAGTAGCCTACATACCACATGAGGGGGTGTTCATGTGCATTTTCCACGTCGGCTTTTGGTATTTACCATAATTACCATAGCACGTGAACGCACCAGTAGTCATGTCGTGCGTTCAACGCGTAAATAGATATTTACAAGATGACTTGAACACACCATAAAATAGGGCATTCTAAGTCAATCTACTGCAGTATTTCCTCTCTCAATCAGAAGAAAATGTGGTTAACACCCAGTCATGCTTGAGAAAAAAATACCTTCATATTTCGTGAAACGGGTATCATTTTATACATTTTTGATCATACTGCCCAGCACTAGTGGCTAATCAGTGTTTGAAATGAACTAACACTCATCGGCCAAGTTGGCTACAAAATGTTTAAGTTCTGCCAAGCAGAAAAAAAAAAGAAGCAGCAGGATGTGGGAAATGAACAATGTCTTTTCTGTTAACCAAATGCTTTTTAAAATAAACAAGAGCGCCATTATTTGTTGCGATGTGGCGTGCATTTTCAAGTAAGCCAGATATGCGCAGATTCTGTGCAATACGCTGTTTATCATGATGACTCACGAGTTGAGTATTTGCTCTAAATCTGCACAGATTTGGCTGACACGAACTTCCCCAGAAAAGTGAGTAAACAATAAGTTACACACCAAATTGGATAGTGATTTGACAGCGTTACCCACCACAGTTAATTTTTGGCGGGTGTTCATTTCAAACCCTGCGGCTAATAAATCGGAAGTCTCGTACATTCACAGAATACACCTTAATTTAAAGTGGTAAAGAAACCACTTTAAAAGTAAAAGAGCATTAAATGCTAATGCAAATGTATCCATAGCTCAAACCAAACAGATCCTCCAAGGACTCTCATTTGTTCTCTCAGTTACAGTTAGGGGAAATATTTTGTTATTATGAAGTAATCTGGGCACAGACTGGGCTTGCCCTCTAATTCTGATCTTTTGATACTTCCAAGGAAGCTGACTGAGTGCAAAACAACGCTTAACCTCATGGCAGTGCATTTTTCTCAACAAACAGTAAAGGGAAATTTCTTCACAGAAGAATACAGTAGGTATGGGGATGTGGGTTTCCATGTGTCCTGCAAAGAAACACTAAAGGTTACCTACGTCACCCATTTAAACCCATTTTCTTTCCTTGACATTCACCATTTCAATGTTCACATAACAAGTAATTAAAAATGAATAAATAATTAACTTGGTTTGAATAAATTATTAAAGAGCAGGAAAAAGGACAGTGATGAATTTACTTGGATTTCATTCAAATTTGACTCAAAAGTGATAAGAACTGAGAAACAAAAGCCCTATGCAGATGGATTAACTTTACAAGGGTAGATTGAGTAATGTAATTTTACAACAGGACGTCTGTAATAGTAATGGCCAATTTGCACGGGATAAGAGATCTCAGTAAAACTCGCAAAAGTGAGAAACAGAGAATATTTAATGTTAGAAATTCATCAAAGTTTATTTAGATTGCGAAAGCTTCGGATAGATGCGAGATTCTGCTGGGTACCTGCTCATGTAAACATAAAAGGGAATGAGAGAGCAGAAAAAATAGCAAAAAAAATCAACAAGAACGAGCAATGTTATAAGCGTTACATATGGTAAAGGAGAGGCTATGGCAATAATCAAAAAATAAATTATGAAGAAATGGCAGGATAGGTGGGACATGGATAATAGTGGAAGGAAATATTATAGTATACAGAAATCTATCAATACACAGGGCGTGATCAGAAGGGAGGAGATAGTTTTAACCAGACTGAGGTTTGACCACACAGGGTTAAATAAAACCAGATGAATGTTTGGAGTGCAAATTTACAGAAGAAAATGGAACCTTGAGGGAGTATTGGGAACAAGAGGAAAAGGGGTAGAGGATACACAGAATGATGTTGTGGAATATCTGAAGAGTATAGGGGTATATTATAAGATCTAGGGATATAAAAATATATGTAATATTAAAATAGTTTAGAACGCAACTGAATGCTTTTCAAGCGTCTCCATACTTGAAAAAACGCGGAAAACTACTTTTAAACAGGAAATGACTAAATATTTACGTACATATTTACACGGGATTAGTTTAATAGACCAGCCATAAATATGCACATAAATATTCTGTCATTTCCACAGTTTTTCCAGTATGAACGCAAGCATTCAGTTGCGTTCTAGGCGGTGAGACAAGTCTGTGGCAAAACTCAAGTGGTTTGGGCATACTATTATGATGAAAAAGAAGGTCAAAATCACTTGTTAGAGGCACAAAACTTCTTTAAGCTTTAGGTAAGAGCCTCTTCCCCAATCAGAATTGAATTAATTTAATTAATATATCGTTTGTCCAGGTGACGGTGGTGCGTAAATAGAGTTATCCCTCCCACTTCTGGTAATTTTACTGAGAATTCTTATCCCGTGCGAATTGGCCATTAATAGTACAGACATTCAGTGGTAAAATTCCATTACTCCATCTACCCTTGTAAAACGAATCCCGTCCGAATAGGACTTCAAATAACACAGAAACAATTATATGTTTTCATATTTTTATTTAGGGCTTTTTTCACACTTGAAATAGTTCATCCTGGGTCATTCTAAATGCCGGGTAAATGGGATCCTGGGTTATCTTCTTTCATGTTTCACATTGCTCATTATTTACCTGGGGTTAACAATTAATATTAGCTACATATTTACGACAGTGCAATCAAGTTAATCCTAAATAGACTTTTTAGACTATAAAAGGTAAGAATGAAACTTCTTTAATCCAATTACGGCAGATATTTCTATGTGCAGCGTGTATGGAAGTAAAATAATGACAAATGTTTTTGAAACAAAAAAGCTTGTTGAATTGCACTACTTGAATGCTTTAACAATATGTATTGCATTAACCCTGCTTGCATTTTAATGCATTGTATTTTTAAGGCTTGCATTTTTATGGGCTGAAATTCAACATAGTTGTATATTTAAGCAGTGAATATTTCAATTCAAAACATTTCACACATATTTTATTATTAAAAATTCAATAATCCATATTCACCTTTCAGATTTCACTTCCAAAATATTCATTGTGTTTTAAAATACAATGCTTACATGTACAAAACTAACTGTAAAGTCTTAAATGTAAACACAGCTTTTGTGTCTTTATCAGCTTTTCAATTTATATACACTGGCCCTCATAAACATCACAAATAATAACCTCTTGCTCCATTTCTGTAAATCCGTTTTTATGAATGAATGACTCTTTGACTCTCTCACCCATTGGTTTAGTCTTCTTCGTCAACACACGCTTGCACCCCCTGTTGGTGAGGTCGACTAATAGCTATGGAGATTATCAATCGGCAATCTACTGATATTCCTGCCATTCCAGGATGTCAAATGTTGAATTTTCTAGTCGAATTTAAACCACTGAATTTGTGGAAGCGAATATGTAAAGCGAAATAAAATGGACCGAAAATTCCCTGTCGAATATTCAACATGACATCATGACTTTTGCGTAAACATACACGCCACTTTCAAGTCAAGTGGCGTGTTATTTATACGCATTTTGAGCTATCCGCGTGTATGCGTGTATATCTACGCCGTTATGTCCGAGTGATTCCGCGTGTATGTACACGCCGTTAAAAATCCGAGCGAAATAAAGCCAAATTTTGATATACATCTGGGGAGCGATATTTTTCTTACTAGGATGGTAGGGAAAGACTCATAAATGGTTTTAACCAGTGACGGGTAGGTTTAGGGACGGGGTTGGGGTAGGTCATATATTTATATATACAGTCATGTAACGTTAAGTCAACGGCGTTCATAAACACGCTGAAAAGCGATTTTGCGTGTTGATAGCACGCCAAAAATGGAAATACGAATTGGCGTGTTATACATACGCAGTTTCATGAGATCAGTCTGGAATATTGTAGGTTTTAATTTTTAACAGAATGAATATTTTGGAAGTGAAATCTGAAAGGTGAATATGGATTATTGAATTTTTAATAATGAAAATGTGTAAAATGTTTTGAATTGAAATATTCACAGCTTAAATATACAACCATGTTGAATTTCAGCCCATAAAAATGCAAGCCCTAAAAATACAATGCATTAAAATGCAAGTAGGGTAAATGCAACGCATATTGTTTCAAGTAGTGCAATTCAACAAGCTTTTTTGTTTCAAAAACATTTGTCGTTATTTTACTTCCATAAGCGTGGGTCACCGTCGATGATTCGTGCTGATAATGCGGTGCCTGTTTAGGCCTATACCAAAAAAACAAAGTCTTTTCAACCTTATTTCTGTCTAAAAAACATTCAAATGATTGAATATAATATAGAATAATATACTTGGATAAAAGTTTCGATTTCAGATATAAACACTGATGTCTACAGTAGCGATCAAAATAGAGTAGGCCTAAATCCTTTTGAAAGTAACTAGACGCTCAAATAGCCTAAATATTGTAGGCCTATATTATATTGTTACACCAGTAGGTGGCGACAAGTGATTTAAAAATTTATTTTCATTTAATCATTTATTCAAAAGAATAGCTCATTCGTCAAGTAGCCTCATGAAACAATTAAAGTCTTTGAGTGTTTCATTAAATCGTTAATTCAAACCTATTTTTAAAATAATTCATTCAAATTAAATAGACTGCAGCAATTATCATTCTGTCAGAACCAATGGTAACTTACATTATTTTTAGTTGTCTATAAAATATCCAGAAAATTATCTTGAATTGTGCATCTCTAATATATATATATATATATATATATATATATATATATATATATATATATATATATATATATATATATATATATATATAATATATTATATATATATATATATATAATATATATATATATATATATATATATTATATATATATATATATATATATATATATATATATATATATATATACACATATATATAAGCAACTCTAGCAACTCTGAGACTATACGAAGTGAAAGCAGCAAGGTACATTAAAACAAGACAATTTTAATACAGAGTGGTCTAGAATTTTGTCCCTTTTGTATAACAATTGCAGCTAATTATTAGCAAGATCACAAGGCTAGATTTTAACAATATGCGCAGGACTAGGAACGCTAAACTCACAATGCAGTTTTTCTAAAGCACCTCAAAAGAATAATCTTCTCACATCCTGAATCTCCATGTTTTAGATAAGGACAGATGTAAAGGAATTAGTCAGGCATTTTAAGATACCAGGGACTGAGACTAAGGGTATTCTAACTAGTGGTGATTCTATCCAATCAAAAGTGTCAACAGCACACACACAAAAAAAACACTGCCACTGAGGTGTTAATATATGTGTGTGTGTGTGTTTGTGTATGAGAAAGAGAGGAGAGAGAGAGAGAGAGAGAGAGAGAGAGAGAGAGAGAGAGAGAGAGAGAGAGAGAGAGAGAGAGAGAGAGAGAGAGAGAGAGAGGAGAGAGAGAGAGAGAGAGAGAGAGGAGAGAGAGAGAGGGAGCTGTATGAGTATACATGAGAAAAAGAAAACGTGCGAGTTTGAGAAAAACAAACATGTGCGTACTTGGGTGTGTACCTTCAGGTAGTCTTTTCTCAGGTATTTATTTCTTCTCCGATCCTCATTCTGGTTGAGAACAGGAGGAACCTCTGGCCATCTTGGCTCTGAGTCACTGCTTTCTGATTTCAAACTTCCATCAAACGAGCAAGAGGAAGAAGGCTGAGGGACAAATCACAATATTACAGTGAATGACAAATCTCAACTATAAAGAGGCCTCAGGCCAGTATGAGAGTGTTTTAGACCAGTTGGCAAAACTGTAACCTGCTTTTTTGGGCCAGTGCTTCACTGGCCCTGAAAATCTAACATTCATTGACATTCATAGATAATGTTATGTGGTTGGCTAACAAAGGTGAGTTTTTGTTGGAATATCAAAAATGACATAAATGATCAATGTTGAAAAGAAAATGTAATGAAATATACACTCCTGTTGAAATGTTTGGTGTCCGTAACTTTTTTTTTAAGCATAAGGGAGCATAAATGCTCACCAATGCTGCATTTAAAAAAGTAATATTGTGAAATATTTTTACAATTTAATATAATAATATAATTTAAGATGTAATTTATTCCTGTGATGACAAAGCTGAATTTTCAGCATCATTACTCTAGTCTTCAGTGTCACATGATCCTTCAGAAATCATTCTAATATGCTGATTTGTTGCTCAAGAAATATGTATTATTATTATCAATGTTGAAAACAGTTGTTCTGCTTAGAATGGAAACCATGAGACATTTTAAGTTTTTTTGGTGAATTGAAAGTAAAAAAAAAACAAAAGTTTATTTAAAAATAAATGTCTAGCATTATAAATGTCTTTACTATCACTGATCAATTCAATAAATTCTTTCTGAATAAAAGCATACACTTATTTAAAAATATCAACCCCAAACTCTTGTACAGTAGTGCAAATCTGAGTAAAATTACTACAAGAACCTCGGACATTAGAACCTTTACTGTAAAGGTAGAAATGAATGAGGAGGAGGAATGTGATGAAGGAAGAGTGACCTCAGAGAAAGCCGCATCTTCATCAGTGAGATCAGTCTCCTTAAAAAATAAATGCAAACACACACACAAAAACAACAACAACAGAAAACACAGAATGAGTAAGAATGGAGTTCTTAGACACAATAATGAAATTAGCAGGCCCAGACTATTTTACGTTTTCTGCACTGCTTTGGTTGGGGGAGTGGTTGGTTGGAAATGTATTCCTTATTCTGCATGACCATATTCTAGAACCCTTAACCCTACTCCATACCTAAACCTAACCACTACAACAAGTACCTTACTTACTATCAATAAGCAGTAATTAGGAGTTTACTGAGGGAAAACTTTTGCAGTGTAGCGTCTAACACCATTGTGGTGTTGATACTTCAAGTACATGAAAAATAGCGATGCTAACGCTAGCTAAAGAACTACTGAATGCATTTTTAGTAGTCAAAATATTACATAAATGAACACACATGGCTGGGGGATAAAAGGGATGATGGAATGGGCGCACTGTCAGTGCTACTATAAAACAATAAAATCTCACACTAAGAATCTCACACTAATCTCACCAATCTCACACTAAGAAGAAGCCAAAGAACTGACACATGCATGGTAATCTTTTATAATTCACTGTGAAAATTTCCAATGAAAAGCCAGCCAATATTTCTTACAAGGTGAGACAAAATGAGCATGCGGCTACATGCATTATTGCATACAATGCAGGCGTGTATGACTGTGTGTGCTTTTAAACATGTATATTGGTACCTGTCCACTTAAGGCAGAGGCTGAGCTGCTTCCTTCATCTAGTGATGCACTGTAAAGAAAAACAGAAACATTGAGTGACATGGATCCCCAAAACATACAAATGGGGGCAATTGCACTACGATACTAATGTGTGCACTTATGTGGGGACAGATATGGGAATATGTGTGCATGCTCAACAACTGTGTGTGAGGCCTGATGTGTTGACGGGTCATTAATGTACCTGCTGTCTGTGGACGATGAGGGTGACGTGAGGCTCTATCCTACAGTAATTCTTTCATTGTGACATAATTCCAGCAGATGAATGGTCTACATTAACCCTAATATGTTTGCTGTGGGGTCAGGGCTTCAGACTAACTTTTCCACTGGTACTACCAACTTTCGCAGTTGGTCGCACCAGGACATGATTTGATCGTACATTTTTTAATTCCTGAATTCCTAATGAACGATATGCACAGTCACTTCCTGGTTTTCGATAAGCCAGCTCGGGCATTTCCGGTGAACATTCTGAACTCACTTTACATCCACACAAAACCATCAATGGTTGACTTTTTAATGTTGTATTTATATTTGAATGCCGTTATCACACTTACCTAATTTGCCAATAAATCAGTTTTTTTTATTGCAATAAAGGCTTGAAGCTAATGTGAACGTTGGAATAAGAAACGCGATGCCTGTTATTGGACACGCACACGCAACATTTTTTCAGCACTTCAAAGGTTATTTTTAATGTGATGACCAAAAACTATAAGTATATACAAATAAATATTATAAAATCACTAGGTTTAAAAATATACTTTGTCATGGTGAAGTATCAAGTATTCACAGAAGTCTCATGATAAACAATAACTGCAAGTCAGTGCAGTTTTGCCAGCGCAAGCTCACTGATTTCGGCACACACAAACTCCAGTTCCCTTTTGAGAGCAGTAGTAACTCTACATTGTGTAGCTACACTGCCTGGGCCTGCCTCCTGCCTGGGCCTGGCCCTCGCCAAAGTGGCCTTCTTGGACCAGACCTGCCGGTGCGCACTGGAGAAGGTTTTTGATATTACAGGGTCGAGGCCAACTGCCTCCAGCGAGCCGCTGGTGGTCCCTCCCCCACCCAGCAACGACAAGGCCTGGGGCTATAGTCCTCTGCCGTCGCCACACACTTGTCCTTTTCGCAGATATGCTGGACTCAACGCGAAATGCTCCGGTAAAAAAGGTAGTAAGTCTGGTACCTCCAGTAGAGCCGTCGCCAGGTTGCTTCAAGGAGGACTCCGTTCTTCCACGACAAACACGAGCACATGGTAAAGTCATGGTCTGCACCACAATCGGCGCGTGTCTCTAAGGGACGACGCGGAAGCCCACGGCTCTGTGTGCATGCATCTGTGCCCCTTCTGTTCGTCTCTGGGCACGGATCTCAGCTTGCAGTCTAAGCCGTGCAAGTTCACGACTCATCTGGCTGAAAAAAGAAAGGCTCCAATCACTCCCTCCGGCCTCCTTGGTGAGGCCGTGGAGTCAGTTACTGAGCATTTCTCTGAGGCTTCTCTGAGCAGCCCGCTGCGGCTCTGCCCTCTGCCGGATCTTCACCGTGGGCAGTGGGCGGGACCGGGAATGTAGCGTCAAGGACCATGGAAAGCGCAGTCCTCGGCTGTCCTTCCCCAAAAGGAAGAGTTTGTTGGAGGCCCCGTCCCCAAGCGCCGTGTTCTGCATTATGTCCCCTCTGTTCCTGTAGGTGACATTTGCAATGTTTGTGTGCTGTTTGTGTGAACTCCACAATAAGAGCACATATCCCTTCACACAAAGGGTCGTGTCCTCCTCATACACTCAACACTGTCACTCGCCCTGCCCTGAGCAGCGCGGACTCGCAGCCAGTCCGTGTCTATATTGGCCTCCTGATGGGAAAATGCAAGAGTGCCAATGCTCCCCCGCCGTGCACGACACTGCTCGTCCCCGATCAGCAGCCAGCTGGGGCAGGGCTTCAATCTACAAACTGGCAACAGCGGCCACAGGACTAATACGGCCGGTGTTATTTTCTAGACGTGTGGACAGTTATTCCAGGTGCTTCACCTTGGCTACTGGGCCCGGATTTTCAAAAGGTTTAATTCGGATAAAATTGATCCGGATTTAGTAATCCTTTTTTTGCGATCCGTGATCAAGTAATCCAGCTTACTTTTGAGCCAGTTTTTCAAAGCAACATCGGATTGGATCAATCTGATCCGGATAGGAACTTTTCAAGATCACCAAATCTGGATAACCAGTGCTCAAACAGGATAGGAAATTACAATGTAGAACTATAGATATGTAAAGAGCAACAAGTAGAATAGCCAGTGTGGGGTCAATATACGTTTATTTTCATTTGAAATGAAAACACACACATTTAAAAAAAAATAAAAACAAGAAAAACCCCACCTCATCCTCTTCCAGCAGTCCGCTCATCTGAGACCTACAACACAAACACTGTACACTGAGGATATTTATAACAAGCTTTTTTCTTTTGGGGAATATGCCCAATACTATTGGAGCAATAGACTGCACACATGTGCATATACAAGCACCTCGTGAAAGGGGAGGCACAGCATCAATGTCCAACTTGTGTGTGATGCTGACCTCATCATCACCAACTGCGTTGTCAAGTGACCTGGGTCTGTCAACGATGCACGCATCCTGAGGGATAGCACTCTATATAGAGACCTCCAAACCAACCGACCGGATGTCATAATATTAGGAGACCAACATGACATCATGACTTTTGCGTAAACATACACGCCACTTTCAAGTCAAGTGGCGTGTTATCTATACGCATTTTGAGCTATCCGCGTGTATGCGTGTATGTCTATGCCGTTAAATGTCCGAGTGATTCCGCGTGTCTGTACACGCCGTTAAATGTCCGAGCGAAACGAAGCAAAGTGTAGATCTACATCTGGGGAGCGATATTTTTTTCCTGGGATGTTAGGGGAAGACTCAAATGGTATTAACCCCAGTGACGGGTAGGTTTAGGGATGGGGTTGGGGTAGGTCATATATTTATACAGTAAAGTAACGTCAAGTCAACGGTGTTCATAAACACGCTGAAAAGCGATTAGCCTATCCGTGTTGATAGCACGTCAAAAATGGAAATACTAATTGGCGTGTCATACACACGCCATTTCATGAGATGACTCCTTTTCTAACAGCAAATCCACTGGCGCAGGCACGCTTCAACACTGCTCATTGCAGAGCAAGATGTACAATTGAGCGTTTTTGGAGTTCTTAAGAGGCGCTTTGCATGCCTTAACTACCTGAGACTGAGAGCAGAACCACAGAAAGCATGCAACATAACCCTTGCCTGTATTGTCCTGCACAACATCGCTACTAAGCGCAATGTCCCTCTCTGTGCTGACAATGATGCACCTGAGCCCCTTGGAGATCCTAACCAACCTCCTGCATTCTGACAGAACGAGCAAACAGGACGTGCAACAAGGGACGCAATAGTTAGACACTATTTCTGATTTGGATTTGTTTTGGATTTCAAAAATCAGTGATTTCCATTCTTTGCATTTTTTTTGGTTATTCTGTAATCATTGCATGCATCACTAATAAATATTCTAAAATCAAAAATATTTTTGATTGTGATGAATATATCAATTAGTGACAGAATAACATTTATTGTTTTTGGTCAATTTTGACAGCTGTTTGGGGCATTATTTTATGAGGCCAAACTCTTTCTACTTTGCTGTAGGCCTATACTGAAAGGCTGAATACGTTAAAGCCTACCTAATCACTGTAGCCTGATGGATGAACAAATAAAATTAAAACCTTATGAATAAATAGGATATCTTGTAAGATACTGCATGATCCAAATATAGTGTTATTTTATACATTTTTAAAGTTTTCATTACATTTTGGGCATGAAATCCACGCTGAATCCACCCTTCTGATGGGATCAGTTTAATCCAGATTTTTTGAATCAAAATGATCCAAATCCTACAAAAAAGTTCTGAAAAACCCAAACTAAAGGTTTGATCCGGATCAAAACCAAGATTGGATTACGTGATCTAATCCGATTATGTAATCCGTTTTTTCTTTTGAAAAACCCATTTTCAAGATTTGATCCAATCCGTTATCCAAAATCCTAGTGGATTACTTTTGAAAAACCGGGCCATGGGGATAATTCAAAACAGGTATTCTCTTCAAGTAACACCAAGTAGCTTTTCCTCTTTGGTCGCCCTACTGGTTGGAAACGAAATTGTCCATTGCCGCTGTCGTAAATAATTTAGCCTACCGTCGCACGCACGCTCGCTGTTTATCCAGCAGCACCGGCTTTAGAATGAACGACCACAGACAAGGTAGAGTATGTTACATGATTTCATGAAAGGATGATGTATTGTGACATCAGACACAAAGAAAAACGAAATAATGACTATTGTAGCGCTTGACGTAAAGCAGTCGAATTTTGTAGTTCTTTTTGTGCACGGTTTCCTACCCGAAACCCGAAGTTACATAATGCCAGTAAAAGCGATACAGACCACGTCAGGCTATGGCAGAAGTGTCATTTAACTTATTTTAATTCGATGTACCATCACAAGGGTTTTGGAAATATATTATGAAGGTTGAAAAACTACATAGTGTTACTTTAAGTCCAGACGCAGACCACCCCGGGTCAGACGCGGGTCCGTCTCTGACTTTGCCTCAAAACACCCCGTTCTGAGAATGGAAGTGCACAGCCGCCATTTCGTGGTGCCCAAGAGGGATGGAGGACCTCTGAAAGTACGATCATTACACTGCAACATTCAAATCTGCGTTCACGCTGCCGCTGATCCGGAGAGAGCAACTGTCATGTAAATGAACAGTATGCAACAGCAGTGTTTTCCCACACATTGTTGTTATTTGTGAATTACAAACATTTAAATAACTGGGGATAAAAGTGCACTGGGATAAAAGTTTTTAGTTTTGGTATAAACATGGTATTGATCAAAATGAGTAAATCATGTTTTAAAAAAGCATTTTGACACATTTGACAAGTATGTATTGTATTTCTTATTGTTACGCCAGGAGGTGGTGATAGGGGATTTACAGTTAAAGACCCAAGGACCAGATATGATTAATTAAGACCTGTTGCATAAACCTCTAAGACTAGTCTTACAAGTTAGACATCAAATTTGTTTCTTTTAGACTGTTCATAGCTTTTTTAACTCATTTACATAAAAACGTAGATTGGCCTAATTTGATACCGAAAAGTAAGACTGACTGCCCCTGACTAACTGCTAGTGGGTCACACTAGAACTTAAGTCACAACATGATGGCTATGTTTATGCAACCGGGCCCAGGGAGTCAGAAGTGCAGTCAATTTAAGACAAGTTTTTAAATTAAAGAAAGTTTTAAATTTAAGTGAGTGTTTAAAAAACGTGTTTGTCATTGAATCATTAATTTAAAGGATTTATTCACAAACACAGATTCATCCAATTACAAAGAAGCTTTGATGAATGAGACATTGGGCCCTATTTTAACGATCTGAAACGCAAGTATCAAGCGCGAAGCACAAGTAACTTTGTGAGCGGGTCTTGGGCGCTGTTGCTATTTTACCGGTGGGATAAATGACTCTTGCACCCGACGCAAGTTTAAAATGGGTTGGTCTGAAATAGCTTCATTATTCATAGGTGTGGTTTGGGCGTAACGTGAAATAAACCAATCAGAGCGTCATTCAACATACATACCCTTTAAGAGCAGGTGCGCATGGCGGATTGTTATTATTATGGCGGATTTACCAGGCGCGCGCCAGGAGCGGTTCACAGCCGAGGAGACCAATTTTTTTTTTCCTGGTTCTTGACGGACAAACTAATTTGTCAGATGTCCTTATATACAAATTTCTCTTGCCACTATTGGGCAAACAGGTCTGATCCGTCAAAACTACAATTAGCCTGAAAAATGTGGGTAAATGTGTAAGCTAGATTTAGGCCTACATTTTTTTACATCTTCATGGACACCACAATGATTTCCCTCATGTGTTAATATTTTTCCTTGTTATAATGTATGATTTGCAAAAATAAAAACTGCTGCATCTGTGTTGATGAGAGAATCAAAGTGTATGCGCGTTGTGCACCCGCTACATTATGGCCGAGCATGCGTGCTTAAAATAGCATTATGAACAACGCGCAACGCTTTTTTTTTTTTTTTTCTGGTCAGTGGCGGAATTGTTTTCTGGAACTGCAAAATAGCATGAGGGAATGTTTGCGCTGAAACACGCCTCCTTTTTGCGCCGACCTGCCCAGGGAGCGCAAGTTCATTTCCTAGTTTACCGACGTGCGTCTGTGGAGGGAAAACCCCGCTTTGCGCGGGTGCAAAATAGGAATGATACATGCGTCAGTGTACAAAGTCATTTGCGCCGGGTGCAAGATAGGGCCCGACTCTATTTCATTCAAATGAATCTTTTAAATAGACTAAATCACTGACAATGTTGTCAGAACCTCTAGTTTGCATCTTCCATGTTTAGTTGTCTGGTGTTTTTCTTCAGGATCGTGGGAGAATCGCAATCTCCATTTTACACAAAATAATTGTGATTCTTCATTTAACCAAACTCGTGCAGTTCCAAGAAGAACTGTAAAACTGTTTGTTTGCGGCGCTTGGTGACTGTCTACAACTCTGCATAGCCTTATGGAATGCGCTGACGACGTGTGATGTCTGAGGTATGGAAATACAAATGTTGACAGACAGGTAGGACATCGTATTTTGACATTTTTTGTTCTGAGACTTCCACAGAAGATATATGAACATGTTTTAATATTTAGACCACTTCTATTGTTGATTGCTATCAGGATGTGAGAGAGTTTCAGCCAGTATTTAAAAAAAGTGTTTATAAAAAAAAAAAACCTACCCTACCTTTAATTTTTAAAGGGGTGGTTTACTGCTTTTTTTCTTTGCATGATTGTGTTTATGGGGTGCAATATAACATGTCTTTGTGGTTTTTTATTTTAAAAAAGCCTTATTTTTCATAAATTTCACCGTTATTGTAAGCCGCTTTCTCCTCTGTCATTTGAACGTCCGGTTGACTTCCTGATTCTATGAAACTACTCCCTCAGAAACAGGCAATGGGCTCAGATTGGTTAGTTGGGGCGGTGTATTAATTGGCTAAACTGCGTAGTGCATGTTGTCCGGAAACTTCACGCCCATTACCTTTACGGGCGAAAGTTGCATGTGCTGCGGTCAAATGTAAATAATGGTGTATCTGTTTGAGCCAGAATCAGACCCAGAAAGCGGCAATGAAGAGAGTCAAGCAGAACCTCTCCAAACACGGCTCTTACAAAACGTTTTTGAATGGTATTTTATTATTATTATTCTATTCTATTCTATTATTATTATACGAATTTCGATACACTGTTACTTGAAATGCTACTACTGCTTGTTAGCTTTTGAGATATGGTTTTCTCCTGATTAAACATTTAATATAACTGAATAAATGACAAGTAATACCGTTTTTTAAAGTTATTGTTTTATCGATATAATGAACAACCGTTTATCTATTCACAACACTTAAGTTTACTCAGTGTATCATTTTCTTTAGGTGTAAAGTTACACGTTTGTCTTATACACACAAAATAGCATAGCAAACTGGCTACTATAAACAAACAGCATTGGCATTGGTTTACGTTCTTGATCAAATCGATAAATTACGTCATAAAGTATACATGGAAAATACATTTACAAATTAGTACATAATTACAAATTAAGGTCCAAAATGTTTGTACGCGTTTGTCATAGACACACGAAATAGCATAACTAAGTGGCTATTAAAGCCAGCGCTGGCATTTGTTTAAGTCCTTGATAAAACTAAAACATTTTGTCTGAAATGATACATGCAAATACATTTAAAATTAGTAAGTCTTACTTACAGGTTGTGGACCAACAACTGCTGCCTCTGGTTTTAAAGTTGGAACTGTTTCATGTTTTAGTAACAGTTTCTTGTTGAATCCGGCATTGAATTCGTGGAGATTCTGGAAGCTGCCTTCCGTAAAATGCGCAGCACAGAGAGCTAAATTACGATTCAAATTTTCAGGAACATAATTTGTTGCCATTGTTGACGAGCTACAGCGCCCGTAGGAAGCCCGAACACAAAAGACCTGACAGCTGGGTGAAAATAATACACTTTCGACGGCACGACTACAGCTCTCCACTATAACTCTTCCTCTTCCACAAAGCCGCAGAAATATGGCCATGCCCCCTTTTTTGCATATTCCGGAGGGGGGGGGGTGATGTAAATTTATGGGTTAGTGACGTATAAAACCCGGGAAGTATCTCGTTGTAGTCCCATTCGAGTCGTTTTTGTAGGCATAAACTTCCGATTTTTAAAAGACGATATCTCTGCTTACTTTGAACTTTCAGCGCAGCAACTTTACAGATACTGTTCATGCACCAACAGCAACATTAAACACTATTTAAAATGGAAAAAGTAAAATCGCAATCAACCACCCCTTTAACACCTCGGTCTCAGTGATCGATCTTGTTTAATGTTGTCTAATTTAAATGAGCAGTTGTGGTTTTTTGGGGTTTTTTTGCAATTGGGAAAATTAAATAGCTGAATACAATTCTGGTTGAATATGTTTGCAGAGTGAGTTTTTCTTGAATAACTTACTTAGTCGACCTTCAAATTTCAGATTGGAGGTGAAATGGTTGACAATGAGAATGCGCTAGAAAAAGAATTTGTAGTATAGGACCTCCAAAAAGAGTTGGAGAAACAGAATGGTTGTGGTACATTAGTATGTGCAACTGATGCCCTGGTGCACAGCTTCAGTGTGATTCACTAATGCAGACCTCAGAATTAAGACTGCAGTTCTGAAAACTTTAACAGTTATTCCAAGGATCAAATCTGAGAATAAATGTTGAGATGACAAAAGAAGACAAGTGTTCCAATACACAATAATGCGTTGGGTCTGAAAAAAATAAATAAAAATTATAATATATATATATTGGCTATATATTTCCAGGTGTATACATTCATGTCTCTACCTGTTCAACTGTCAAATCTATTGCTTCTCCACCCTATCACCACACTCTCAGTTCTTTTTGTTTTAAGGGCGTTTCCACAATCAACAAAGAGATCTCAGAAATTGAACTCCTGAGGATTCTCCACCCTACAAACGCTCACTGTTTAAAATAAATGTGCAAATGCATTGTTTCTATGAATACAGAATAGTCTGGTACAACTAGTAACACTTTATAACAGCATTATAAATCATTAGCAGATAGAATAAAAACAAGGTAACACATAAGAACAACATCTTAAAATAAGGTTCCATTCGTTAACATTTGTTTCATGAACAATTTTTTTTTAATCTTTCAGGGGAATGTTAATTTCTATATACATTTGTAACATTAATGCTATATCAATAAACACGTATTAACTATGAACAACAGTTTATTAATTGATATTAAATTGTAAAAAAACATGTGAAAATTGTTAGTTCATGAAAACTAATGAATTAACGGATGTTACCCACTTTACAATATGTTGCATGTTAACATTAGTTTAACTGACAATATTTTTTTCAACATTTATTAATCTGGGTAATATTAATTTATACTTAAATTTAACTACCATTACCTAACTTTAATTTGCAGTGAAAAAAATAGCATTTATAAATTATAATGTACCAAGATCAATAAATGCTGTAAAAATCATGATACCTTATATGCATTAACTAATGTCAATATATGGGAGCTTATTGTAAATTTTTAATGAAAATATATGAAGTGTCATGACATTTCTAATGTACATTAAACATACATTATCTGCTAATAAATACACAAATGTAATGATATTTGTTAATTTTATTCAAGTTTTAGGTGTCTTCCAGTTATTAGTCCATTATACTGTTTGATATTGCTAACTAGAATTTGTCAGATTATTATTTTAATGTAATATTATAATCATAAATAAACTGGTTTGTAGTACAAATTTTACTGTGCTTTGTTATTATTCTTGTTACTTACCTAAAGCGGCTAAAGAATAAGTAAACCTGCACATTCACAGGAAATAGCTTACTTGAGCGTTGGAAAATAAAGTTGAATAAAAGTAGATATTTTTTAAGAAATCAGAATGTGTGTGGAAGAGTTTGTGCGTGCATCAGAATACCTTCTGACAGCCTGAGATGGGGATCTTTGTTTGGTGCTGCTCCCTGAGTGGCTGAGAAACCTGCAAGAACAGAATAACCATGTCTTTTGATATCACAAATGATGCGGAAAAATATTTCAATGCTGGTGTCACTATATGAGAATGAATGTAGTCTTTGTTTTACCTTACGCTGTAGTGGTGTTTAACAAATGTATCTTTGTACCAAAGAAAAAAAAAAAAAAGCACACACGCTTGACAGCAAAACTGACGTAAACATGAAATCCTCCCCATGAAAAAGGCAATTGTTATAGACCTGGGTCACAATGGAGCTTTCGCACCAGAGGAACCTTTTCATAGTTCCAAAACTATTTTGGCGTGTTCGCATCACAGGAACTAGGAACAATTTTAGTTCTAGGAACTCCTTTTGGAGGAACTAATTTAGCTCCAACTTCAGAGTAGGGTCTAAACAGCACTATATGAACTATCCGTGACGTTAGAGTATGCTTATTGGCCAAACGCATGCGAAACACCAGCACCCGCCATTTTTAAAAAGGCTGTGTAAACACACAGATTATAGTATACTCCAGAAACGAACTCTACGAACATGGAAAACAGTGATAGATGGACCTCTCAACCTTTACGCAGAGGAGAAAATCCAACACAACTTTGAGGGGAACAAGAAAATTATTCTAAAGGATTCTATTTTGTGAAGTTAGGTGGAAGGCTAATCCACGAAACTCCGGCAAAAAGTGTGACAGGAGACAGAATTTTGTTTAACTGTTTATCTCTTCAGGATGTGTCAATATACATGTCCAGTATCATACAGCCATTAGCCCAAACAGAGGTGGTAAAATGTTCCTAGTCTGAAACAAACAAATAAATATATCTGAATATATGAGTACAGTAAACATAAAGATTCACCTCAGTATACATCATTTATACATGTTTATATTGTCCACAGCGCGGTAAACGGCGCGAGGGCCGGCCCGAGGCATTAGCGAATGGTAAATGGTAAATGGACTGCATTTATATAGCGCTTTCACAGACCCAATGGCCACCAAAGCGCTTTACAATTTGCCTCACATTCACCCATTCACTCTCTCATTCATACACCGACGGGCGACTGCAGCCATGCAAGGCGCCATCAAGCTCGTCGGGAGCATCTGGGGTTAGGTGTCTTGCTCATGGACACCTCGACACTTGGTCAGGTGGAACTGGGGATTGAACCACCAACCTTCCGGTTTGTAGACAACCTACATGAACCACTGAGCCACTGCCGCCCCGCCTTAGTGTTTTTATTATTTTTATTTTTTACATATTAAATAACTTGAATAAGTGACATGAATGAATGAATAATTCAAGACAAGGAAATTCTGATTTCATGATCAATACCTGCCTACAACTGCTGCTGTGTCTGCCAGCATTTGAGTCATGCGCATAAACTAGACACCTCGCGTGCATGGACAATTCATGCGCAACTGCGCGCAGTCACGGTAATGTTAAGCCATGTCACAAAAAATGTATCACTCTGGTGCCGAAAAAGAGAAAGAAGAAAAGGACAGAGGACAAAAAATGATCAAGATAAAGATATGTTTGCATGATTATTTACAGTATGTTTTGTGCAGTACAAATTGTACTCACTTGAGGTAGCAGCTGGTCATGATCTTATACAAGCCATCACCAGAGCTAAATCCCCATCATCAACAGTGAAATGTCTCCCATTAATATATCTTTATCTAGGTGTATTTCACGTCTCGATATATATCGGTTTAAGTTGGAGAAAACATATATTATTAAAAATTATATTAATGTTTGTCTATTTTATAGTAAAAGATTTTTCAATGTTTTTTATTTAATAAATAAACAATTTATTGAATAAATTTTGTGACCGTTAGTTATCAGAAGTTTCAAAGAGTTAGTAAAAGAGTAAAGTAAAAGTTAAAACTTTTTTATTAAAGTATCTACTTAAAAGTATTTATTATAAAAGTAAAGTAAAAATAAAGTATTTATTTTGTATTAATACATAACTTCACTGTATTAATTTGTAATGTAACATTATAGCGTGACATTTGTGTCAATAATCATCAAGGTGACTCCACGTGGTGGGAGAGGCCCCCCCAAATCAAAGTCTGCTTAGGGCCCCCAAAAGGCTCGGGCCGGCAATGATGGTGCTAAACATATGCACGTGAATTACACTGGCATCAGTCGCCTCCAAACACAATCATATGAATGAACAGATGATATGAACAGAGAAGCAACAATCGGATATACAGCTGCGACATGAAAGTGTTAATATATCACAATATAACAGCTAAATATAAGGATAAATTAACTTACATGCATGCACGGCACGCACATTTACCACTAAGATGGCGGCAGAAACGAAACTGAAAGTAAACTGAAACCGCTCTGGCAGAATGCACGTCAGTGCGCTGTGCACAATAGCATAATACACTTTAAAGGGCTACCCAAACCATATGTATAAGGAATTTAGTACAATGATAATGTATTTCTGCTCAGCTAGTGACACTGGACATCAACCACATGCTAAGCTATATGCTAATAACTTTTCATTACTGTCTACTTTCTATGTATAACAGTTCTATCTAATAACGTATTAAGCACGATTGTTAGACAGATCGTAACTAATGAACACGGAGAATGTGAGCACCATAGACATATTAAATACATAGACTCCCTATTGGCCACTGGATCGTATGTCAACGGCGCGGCCATATTGCAGAGGGCAACTTTCCCATAACTCTTATAACAAGAATTGAGAAAATGCCTGCTTCGTGTGCTGCTTGGGGCTGGGGCTGTACAAATCGCAGCACAATTGAAAGGTCTTGGGAAATTACCTTTCACAAGCAAGACTGAACATTTGTTTCTGGTTGTATTTGTCATTATATAATAGTAATAGTAACGTTAGATGGCCACTGGTAGGGTGATCAAACGTCCCGAAATCTAAGCTGTTGTCCCGAATCCTGCCCTAATTGTCCCGAAAATTATACTAAAGCAAAATCTTGACTAGTTATTACTACTTATTAGTCATGATAAAACATTAAAAACTGTCTCGTGAAGGTTGAGTCGTCCTGCAGCCAGCCCCCGCCGGCTGCTCATTGGCTGCAACATCTTTTTTGTTTCTGTTTTTTAAGTTCTACAAAGATACCATAGGCGCGAATTTAGATATGCATTGATAAGCTCATTTTCATTCATTGATTTGTTGACATGGCTTGTGTACCGGAACCCCAACACGCCGCTAAAAATCAAAAACGTCTCTGCAGGTACCAGGAGGAGTGGGTGGGGAAGTATCCATAGTAGCGTTACCCCACCCCGCCCCCCGTCATCCGTCCCGAATTTTACCCAATCTCATCTGGTCAGCCTAGCCACTGGGGTCAGTCAAGGTGATGATACACAATGGGCAACTTTTTGAGCAATGTTGCTGGGCAATGTTGCCGTCAACGGACAACCAGATGTGAGACAGGGCCAACGACCAAACTAAATAATCCAGATCAGTGGTTCTCAAAGTGTGGTACAGGCTGCAGCCAATGGCGCCACCAGGGGGTGGCCAGGGGTGGCCACGACCACCCCTGGCCGACTCCTGGCCACCCCACTGGCCACCCCAATGACCAGTATAAATTTTAGTAGCATCAGTTATGCATTTTATAAATAAGACAAAAATATTCTTAAGTAAAAGAAGACGGGGAATTATGTGTCGTGACGTGCTTTTTAAGTGCCAAATGGTATACTGTTACAGCAGCTTTTTGATGTGTCTTTCCAGGGATGCAAACAGCGCGCTTTTCGGCGCCTCCCGCTTTTTTCACGCCAGTTTGGGTGACAAAGTCATCTGAAGTCATTCCATAGCTTAATGTGAGGGACAGAAGTATATTTACATCATTTAAGTAGGCTATACGGACACTCGTTTTCCCTCTTCTGCGGCTGTCAATCATTCTCCATTCATATTCAAACAGCGCGCGCGCCTCTGGGATGCACGGTAAAACTCTCTCCAATATGATATATTCACATTATAATGCATGATCTGTAGATAAAAGGCTGTAGATTAACATAAAATTACTTTATTTTCTTGTAGTTTGTTGCTGTTTTTAAACGACTCACTACCACGTGCTTGTTAGATCACACACATCACAAGGATGAATCGGCATCAAACGCACAATAACTGGAATTTAAAACTGTGAAACAAAGGAACAAATCGCACTAGGATTTGTGCGCTCGACATTTCTCCGCTTTATGTGAACTTTTAAATGCGCACTTAATGCAGCGCAGCGCTGCACTGCCTGCACACTGTGACTCCATGTTGCTTTGAGCACATCATTCTGCACCCGCGATGCGCATACACGCTCGGTTTTTCATGTTATCATGGGTTTGCGCACTGAAATATTATTAAAACCCAATATATTTTGTTATACCTAGCCTGCTCAATACATTTTAAATAAGCATAATTTAATTGTATATTATTTCTTTGTAGTATAGACTATATATGAAGAGTTCACATGCAAAAGCCTCTAAATGCCATCTGAAAATTTCTTCTAAAATGATCATTTTTATCAAGCTCGTATATTTAAGTTCAATAATTTCACTTAAATGGCAAGAAAAATTACCCATTAATTGTTATTTAAGTGAAATTACTGAATTTAAATATACGAGCTTGATAAAAATGATAATTGTAGAAGAAATTTTCAGATGGCATTTAGAGGCTTTTGCATCTGAACTCTTCATATGCACTTCTGAATTCTTGACATTAATATATAAATATAAAATTGTGACATATATGATTGCCTGATTGAATTTTATAAGAGAACTAATAGTAATTTGTTTTTTTAAAAACATATTTAGATTTTATAAAATTACTGTGCATATTTTTTCAAGAATTACATTTTGCTGCTGATTTAGGCTATACACTCATTAAGTTTATTAAAAATTCATAATACATTTATGTAATATTTAAAAGTGTCAACTGTAATCTTACACTGCAAAATAATAACATAAAAAGGATTAAATTCATCACAATTATCTGCAAATTTGCCGCGGGGCTAGGGCCATTATATATATCATATCTATATAATATATATCATTATGTATAATATAATATATATTAGTAGGGCCCTATACTAATATCATTAGTAACATTAAATATTACACAATAAACCAAAGTATATCAGTAGGAGTTTCCTTAAGTCTTTCTGATAGTTTTCTACAGGCCGGTTTACTACAACAGTAGAATACAATTCTGAAATTATGGTTTATAGTTTTGGTGTGCCACCCCAAGATTTTAAGTGGCCCCATCTGGCCACCCCTATGAAAAATTTCTGGAGGCGCCACTGGCTGCAGCTGGCGAGTGGCGACATGTCAGAGGTTAAGATGAAAAGACAGCAGCAGCTCAGTTTAAGTGATTTCTTTCTCATGGGGAAGAAAAGAAAGAGAGGAAATGTGAGTTGGTAATAATTTTTATAATAACCAATAAATAATAAATTATGCTCATTCATGCTTATTTGATGCTAAAAATTAACTAGAAGGAAGAGATGATCGGCTCACGAGCAGCTTTAACTGAGGCTCTACAGCGATCTTTCAGACACATTAAAGAGCCACAAAACGGTATTTATTTCTTTAAAAAAATTACCAAATTCGAAAGCTGATATTTAGTTTCATATCAAAAGTAACCTGGTAGTCCTGTCTGTCAGCGCATTGTCCTCTCTGCTCCACGATGTATTTTTCACAGCGTGAGAACATGTGTGGCGTGAGAACGGCGTGGCTTGTCGGACATAGCAACAGTAACCTAAAGGGGGCGGGTCTTTGCGAACGGTCAATTGTGGTTGCGGTGTCACGTGACAAGCAATGACGCGCCACCATGGAAACAATAAATTGATAAGTTCTAAATAACGGTCGCCTTGAAAAACTCACGGGGGTCAGCCAGAATATTTTAAATGTACGTGTAAAAAGGTTAAATATGAATACTAATTTTAAAGTACAGTACTTTTTTAACTTCATATTTTAAGTACAGTACAGTTTTTTATTTTACTTTTAGGTGCAATACATTGTAATTTAATCATTAAAGTTTTTTATTTACCTGTAAGCAGCACAGTGCAGTGTTAATATTCAAACTGTTTTTACAATGTGTAAAGTGGCTGACAATAATAAATATTCTTATTAGAAATAAAACTGCCTCCTTTTGAGCTGTGCATAACTGAAGCTGAATAGTTAGGCCTACTACGCTACTGTATTTTCATATTGGCCATTATGGTGGTACTTGTAGAGCCAAATATTTTCTGAGGTGGTACTTGGTGTAAAAAGTTCGAGAACCCTGATCCAGATAGAAATGTATTTCCCATTTTCAATGGGAAAGTGCCAAAGCAACAATCGCTCAGCAACATTGCTCAAAAAGTTGCCCTGTGTATCATCACCTTACATAGAAAGTAGACAGTAACAAAAAGGTATTAGCGTATGCCGTGTGGTTGATGTCCAGTGTCGCTAGCTGAGCAGAAATACATAATTAAATTTTGCTTGGTCCCCTCAAAATAGTGTTGGATTTTCTCCTCTGCGTAAAGGTTGAGAGGTCCATCTATCACTGTTTTCCATGTTCGTAGAGTTAGTTTCTAGAGTTAATATAAAATAGGCTATAATCTGAGTGTTTACAAAGTCTTTTTAAAAATGGCGGGTGCTGGTGTTTCGCGTGCGTTTGGCCAATAAGCATACTCTAATGTCACGGATAGTTCATATAGTGCTGTTTAGACCCTACTCTGAAGTTGGAGCTAAATTAGTTCATCCAAAAGGAGTTCCTAGAACTAAAAACCTAAAACGTTCCTAGTTCCTACGGTGCGAATGAGAGGAAATCGTGAACTTCCGCCAATAGTTCTAGGAAGTATGAAAAGGTTCCTCCGGTGCGAAAGCTCCTTAAGTTCCTAGAACTACCCTATTAGTGTGAAAGCACTTTTATTGCACAAGTTCAAAATATGCAAAAGATTAGTTTTTGTACTCTGAACTGAAAAGAAAAAAAGAAATAAAATCTGGAATCTGACCCGAAACCACATTCACAGGTGACAAACAAATTTTTGGTAATACACCTTACTTAAAAAAGCCAGATTGAATTTCAGGTAATTTTTCATTATTTAAGATGTGATGCATATGTAACGTTATACAACTAAAAAATAAAAAAAATTGCACAATGGTTTTCTAGGTTAGATGCACTTCTAAACATTCTTCATGATGTCTGCCCAATGATCCGTATAGGACATTGGCTTACGATTCACAGCAATCTTTTAAAATGCATGCAATTTCTTCTTTTGTGAAATGAACCGACAAATTCAAAAGAAGAGTGTTTCCACATCTGCACATCAACAATTTATTTAGAACGTGGGAAACTATTTTGAAACATTTACAACACAATTGCATCACTTGACTCTGTGACATCATTAAGCCAGGACATGCACGTATGTACTTACTAACACACAACACACAAGACGCCAGATGTACTGGAAATGTGTCATACCCCCTCATATCAGATACGGTATGACATGACACATATCCACCATTTGAAATAAAGACACATATAAATACACACAGCTCTCCTTCTACCTGTGAGCTCTCCCCGCTGCTCTTCTACGGTGAATTAGACTCTCTGCCCTACAAATTAGGGACCGCCTCCTGAGAGTCAAATGTCATGTGTGTACCGATCAGATCCAGGATTAGGTGGAGATGGAAGGGATGAAGAAGGAGAAAGAAGGAGAAAGAGGAGGAGGAATATGATTTATTTGTTAGTAAATAGAGTGTCTGATTGAATTACTTCAATACATCTGACAGCCGTTCTCTCCTTCAGATGCAGCATGAATGGATGAGAGTTTCGAATTGGAACCGTCAAATCTTGCTTTCATCTGTGAATTTCTCATAGACATAACTTACAATGAAAGAGAGCAAAGTCATAGGAGGTATTAGGATGAGGTTCAAAAGAAAGAAAAAGTGAATACAGAACAGAGGAGTAGCGTATTTTAAAAGATATTTATATTTTTATTGGGCATTAGACATTATATTGGGACGTCAATTTACAGTTTTCATTTAGTAGAATTAATTTCAATAACACAAGTTATAAAAGCATAACTCATGTGTCTCCAGCAGACCTCAGTTCCACCCTGCCTGTAATTTTCAAGTAACCATGAACACCTTGATTAGCTCCTTCAGGTGTGTTTGATTCCGTGGTGTAAAATATTTGAATAAATGTAATTAGTTACTGTACTTAAGTACCTTTTTGGCTACTTTGTAGTTTCCGGAGTATTAAAGATATTAGCGACATCTCTATATTTATTCAAAAATGTAGTACTCTTTTCTCCAATATATTTGTGACGAGTAATGCAATTAGCATGGCACCTAACTTTTTCTACAGCAGTTTATTTCTGCTACAAAATCTCATTTTTCCCTGACTCACCCAAACTTGTCAACAAGGCTACTTTACGTGAATGCGAGTGCATTAGCAGGTAGTTGTGAACCGCAGGAGTTTCATATACAGTATGAGATGAAGACATTCCTGCAGCTGCTCATGAGGGTGAACGTGATTTCACCAAGTACCACATGATCCAGGATCAACATCTTTGTTGATCCTGGATCAACTTTCCAATCAACCAATCAGATTTGAGGGACAAATTTACAGTTTATGTCAAGTTTAGGCTTAGAACAAGGATGAAGTACTTAAACATCATTGTAATTCACCTTTCATTACCCTCTGATTTTAGGGAAAAGTTATGGGTAGGGGTAGGTTTAGGGGTAGGAATTGGGTAAGGACTACATTTTGGGACAGGAATGTTGATCCAGGATCAACAACATATGTTGATCCAGGACCATGTCTTACTTGGCAAAATCACGGTGACCTGCTGGGTGAGACCAAAACCAGCACATCCATTGCAAGTAGGCTTTGACTATTTCATTTAACTTTTCAGTATAACAAATCAATAAAATAATGTAGAGAGGGTTATATTTTGATTTTAGAAAATAAACATGTGATTGTTCTCCTTACAAATCAAATGTTTCTCGTTTTTCACTGGTATGTTTCTTAGGTGTTGAGGACTAGTGCATCTTTGAGCCTACATTCAGCAAGGTAAAATACTTAAGTAGGCCTACTGTTAAAATCAGATACTAGGACTGGTTTCACAGACAGTGCTTAGATTAAAGGGCCCCTATTATGGATTTTTGAAAATGACCTTTCATGTAGTATGTAACATAGCTCTAAGTGAATGAAAACATCCTGCAAAGTTTTAAATCTGAAAGTGCACCGAATATAAAGTTATTGTCTTTCGAAAGTAAGAGTCGACTCCGAGTCAATTAAATGAATCGTTTTTCAAACGAGTCATATGCCGCTTCGTTGTGACGTCAAGACGAAACATTAGTATTTTCCCCGCCCACGTATTGCACGCGCAGACACCAGGGAAAACTTGAACCTCAAACCGGCAGCTGATTCCTGTACTGGATATCATCATGTCGAGAAGATGGCGCTGTGCTCTATAATGTGAAGGTAAAGCCGGTTATTTTTCACTCCCCAAGGAAGAGCATGTGAAGAATCAGTGGTTAAAATTCTTTTATACCACGATATCACTGCAGTAGGCCTATAATCCTAAACTTTTGCTGTGTTCACTTTATTTTACTGATGACTGCTTCTCAAATCTCGGAGTTCAATGCAGGATTCACAAACCGCTTGCTCTTGAAAGATGGTGTTCAAAAAACTTAGTTTTGAGTTTTATATTGTGTAGGTCTCGTGCTAACTGGCTAACTCACATTATTACTGTATTACTGAAATACTTCTGCTGATCAGCTGTGGGCCACTATTACCTAAAACTGTGTCTATTAATGCAAATCTATCTGTCGTTCTCTACTTTGAGGAAATATTTGTTTTTACCAACGTTTATGTTACATCAGATCATTCACTCTAGAGTTCGGCTAATGTAGGCTACATTGCATACATGCACTGTTATTGATACAGTTTCCACGTATTTACCGCAATATATTAGAAACATACTCGGTAAATAAATTAGTACAAGTAAAAAACTAACAAGCACTTGTTAATTCTGATGGTGAGGAACTATAGTGGCAACATCTAATAATGTACCTCAAACTGAGTAGTGTATCACTGTGAAACGTCCTGCTCAAGTCGTCCTTGCGATGGAGGTTCGAGTTCAATAACTAGTTCTTTCAGTGTTTCATCATTGGACTCACGCTTGCATTAATATGGTCAAATCAACATCATTGTTCGTTACTGTGTTTAGTTTACAGTGTAGGAAGCATCAGGACAAGCAGAGCTGACGTTATGGCAATGGGCGTTTTTTGTTCTCGATGCGCTGTACACAGTAAACCAATCACAACAGACTGAGCTGTCTGGCCAATCAGAGCAGAGTAGCTCGCGGAGAGGAGGGATTTAGAGAGATTGATTCATTTGACGAGTCGTTTGAGAATCATTGAAAATGTGATGTGCAAATGTATATTATGAAGAAATTCAACAGTTTTTTTAACCTTTGATGCATGTAAACATGTTGTAGGAGACTCCACAACAACATTAGGAAACTTTAAAATAGCATAATAGGGGCCCTTTAAGCCAGGATTAGGGCTTAGTTCATTTAGGGCATTTAAGTAGCTTTTATATAAAGTGCCTTATAAAAAAAAACATTACTGGTGCATCTTGAGACAAAACAATTCCACTGACATATTTTAAGATATATCAGTGCAAGTTTATTTTGTGACAGAGCACTCATTTAAATGACTGGGGAGCCTTTAGTTCTGCAGACAACCCTGAAGAAAATAGAGTAACTAGTTCAGTGGTGCAAAACCCACAGCCATGTAGAGTTTAGCTTCAATCCGAATTAAACGCACCTATTTCAGCAAATCCTTCAAGTATATATGTGTAATATTCCAATGTTTAATGCTAATGGTGCCAAATACACCTAGTCTGGGCTAAGCCCCAAATATACAATAACCGTAGAACAGCCCCTTTATATAGACAATTTTTATAATGTGTAGTCAGTGCAAGTCTTTGTTTTGATTTTTTTTAATCGATTGACAGCCCTAATATTACAGAGAGTCTGAGGGACTTACTGTTTTTGTGTTTGATGGGCTCTAAAGGTTGCATGATCATGTGTGATTTAGCATGAAAGAAAGATCACCTGTTTTGTTGCTCTTGTTGTAGCAGCTGTACTGCAATCTTCCTCAGATCCAACACTTCCTTCAAGTCATCCTCCTCCTCTTCAACTAACTGCTCTTTCTCTGAGCTGAAGTAGACGAGAGAGGAAGAAAAAAAGAAAGAGACAAAAGGAGGTTATTGATATACATTATCATGACTGATAATGAACGTCACCTGTGAGACGCACCGGTCTCGCATCTCTCACCGTCGTCGCTCCCCCTTTTATGCTTCCGCTCCTCCGTGAGAGATGCGAGACCGGTGCGTCTCACAGGTGACGTTCATTATCAGTCACGCAACCGGCCTCGCGCAGTTCGCTCACGTCCCTCGGCCTCATCCTGCTTGCCACAATGTTTAACAAACAAACAGACAACCAATGTGGCTATAAATTAATACAATAATAGGTTTAATTTATTTCTGGTGGACAATTACCGAATTTACTAATGCACAAAATATTGTGTTTTTGGCTAGAAGCCTGCATGACATCTGTTAGCATGATACAAGGAGTCATGGTACAGGACCTTAATGAAGCCTTTGAGCAGATGTTAGGGATGTCACGGTTAGGAAATTTTCACACCGGTATATAATATTGTGTTGATCCTGGAACAAAATGAATGTAAAAAAAAAAAAAAAATTGTCCTAACCCTATTCTTACCCTTAAAGGACAACTCCGGCGCAAAATGAACCTTTGGTCTAATTACACATTGGTACATAGTCAACCGTTCCCTGAGATTTGTTTTCATGATTATCGAATGTAAAGAGTTTTATCTCTAAAAACTGTAAACTTGTCCCTCAAATCTGATTGGTTGATTGGAATGTTGATCCAGGAACATGTTGTACTTGTGAAATGTACTTGGTGAAATCATGTTCACCATCAATATGTTGCGTGCCAAATCCTCTGCCATCATCTTATCTCATCACATGACGAGAGTAAGGAGAGATGACTGACAAGTGACAAGACTCTTGCTGCACTGTGCTTAGACTCTGTAGCTCGTGCTGTATGGTGCAGAGCAGAGGCTTTCATTTTAAAATTGTAAACTCTGTTAACTGAACTAATGTTTTTTATTTCTATTAAAAAAAAAGTAAAATGACAGTGGGAGCGGTGCCGTGGCCCGTGACGGACGTAATCGGTGTATGGCCAAACCCATTAACACCGGTAACACAGACTAGCAGATGTGATACTGCATCTTACAAGAGCTGTAAACACTGGTAGGGGACAAACACATCAGTGAGTTTAGTGAATGATTGGATGCTGCACTACTCTTGAACTGCCTAATCAATAGCTGTTTTTTTTTTCATTCCAAAGGTTTTTTATGGGGTTCACATCTGGGCTTTGTGCGGACCAAGTTATTCCACACCAGACTCTTAAAACTTAACATTTTGGAACAGAAAAGGGAGCTTCCCAAAACTGCAGCCAAAAAGCTGTAAGCACACAACTGCAATAACTGTAATAGCCAAACCTGGTAATTAGAATGGAGGTGTCCACATACTTTTTGCTAGTATGTAGTACATTTATCTCTGTTGCCTTGCTCTTTCATGTGCCATGTTATTATGGCTTTGGCAGCAGTGCGTGTATTGTCATCATTACTGGAATATTTTGTCAGTCAGCCATCTGTACACCATTTACAAACATTACAACCAGTAAGAGACATCAAAAGCAAATCTCATTTCAATTAACATAGCAAATTCCAAGCTGTTTTTTATGACAAGTTTGACTAAAGTCTGGAATATATTACACAACTTTTCTGCAGATACTAGGCAGTCGGAGTTGACAGATTTAACAGAAAATTGCATAGTGTATGATGAACAAGGCACATATTTCTGTGTGAGTTTGTGCGTTTGGAACGACAGACATAACAACTACAGACATAACGCCATCCTCAGCTGACAGCTGATTTGAAGGCATAATTTAAACTTTTGAATGCTCTCTGAAAATGTATGTAATTTTTCAGCATTTTACAGCAATTTTGCATTGGTAATCATTTTCTATAATGTATGTTTAGCAGTGATATAAATTATTTGAGTTACGAGTTTTATTTAAAAAAAAAAGCAAAAAAAAAAACAGTATAGATGTGGTAAATTAATAGATTTATATAGCAAATTAATAGAAACAAAAGCTTTTTGGAGAAGAAAAGTATATAATTTATTGAATAGGTTCTGCTGAGGGCAAAAAATATGAAAATAAAATGAAATCACAAACCACATATCATCCATAGTTTGGCACCACCCTTTTTTATCATATAAGAAGTTCCTCTCATCCACCAATGTAAAAGCCTATAAACAACATTCCCAACAGCACAAACACCTACTCAAGTGGATACATCGCAGGAACACCACATAACCGCAAGTATGGCTAGTAACTCGGAATTTACCCGATGACCCAAGTATTTGTTTGTTTCTATTGGACCTTTGGATACTACAGAAGCAGGGAATTCTCTGAAAAAAAAAAATGGAGACTCGGCAACCTGAAAAAACACAAAACTCCTGAAAATGTTCTAAATCACTCAATTTTCCTTTCCTTTATCATTTTGACATTTATATAACTTTTTTAGCAAAATGTATCTGAATAGTGCTAATATATAATTAAATTACTTGATTATTGTTGACTAACATTTAGTGTGGCTTACCAAATGCACTGCAAAAAAATAAATAAAATGCAAATAAACCTCCATTCTCTGGCTCCACCCATTATATTAGGAATCCGGTACTTTCCACAATATAAGGAGTCTGGATGTACAATAAATAACTCTTCTGGATTACCAAGGTAAAACAAATCCGACACGTAAAGTGTGACTTGCGTCATAAAAGGTTGGCACTGGCACAGTCATGCTACTAAGAGGCTTCAATTAACCGTGTCGAAACAAGTTTTGATGTAGGAGTGTGGAGTGTGCGTCATTACATGCCAATAGATACAGTTGGAAAAGAGTCACATATCGTATTTATCTTAGTGTATTGCTGTGAAAAGTATCCAGATCTTTTGTGAATTTTTCCCTCCTTTATTATTTCGACACTTATTTAAAGCAAAGTGTATAACAATTGCTCATTAATTAAGAATTAATTAAGAAATTGACTTAAAGTGTAGGTGATTCTCTGCAGAATTTATTTTTGTTATGCTGGTTCAAAGTCTCCTCATGTCCTGATAGCAATCACTAAGCGGTCTAAATGTATTTAAAAAAAATAATAAAGTCGCCTGTGGAAGGCGTAGGACCATAAAATGGTCTTTCAATTGTTGCGTTCGGTCCTATAGCATGTGTTCCCTGTCAGTCAATTTGTGTTTGCATACCACTGCGCAGGCGGTTCACGTAGACATAAGTCATTATCGCGTTCACTTCACGTACGCTGTGCAGACAGAGCGAGAATGGCAGGCAAGCAGCAACAACCTAACTTTCCTTCTGAACCGACAACAAGTAGTACTGGCAAAGGATCTGTGATCTATATGTCTTCATCGGAGCCAAGCAGACTCTCATTGTGGAAATATATATAAAAAAAAAAATTATATTACTGACCAGTTTTGTTAGCTAAACAAACCGAAAACTTGCTGCATCTAATTCTGTTTTTAAGAATTTGTTTACGTTTGGTATTGTAGTGTTACTAACTGTACTATAAAGTAGTGCTGTAGCGACGCGTCGATGACGTCGACGCTTCGACGTCAAAATTACGTCGACGCCATATTTTTGCGTCGACGCTTCTTCATTTATTTATTTTTTGCACCGTTTCCGGCAGTACAGCTCGCCAACACACGTGGGAGACCGAAACATTGCAGAATGGAGGACGAAGACCACTAGAAGTGAATGTGCTCTCCATTAAATGAATCAAACACAGTAAACAAATCCTTAACAAAAAAAAAAACCTTTGCAATTTAGACGCGCAAACTGGGTGCGGGTGCGGTGAGACATACGGCTCGGGGAGATTCGGCTTGCAGTCGTTCATCCGCGGACGCGGCGCCGCGCGTGCTGTTACAAAAGAAGCCGTGCACGCGATATGGGGTTTCTTGCGCGCCCAACGCGTCATATTTGCCGCACGCTCGTGCGGACGCGTCGAGTATAAACAAGGCTTTGCTCCAAAGCTCCACAGCGCGCGCTCTGATCGGTAACGGGGAACAGAACAGACTCTCCTGAATCATCTCCAGCAGGAGCAGAAGCACCACTAACTCCACCTCCGTTTCCCTGGTAAGCTGATATTAGTAGCTACTTAAACATTCTCTATGATAAAAAATGTTTGTACAAAATATTTTAATAACACGGTTTTGGCGGTTATAGAGTTTTAATGACAGTGTTCAAATACATAACATTAGACTAACGTTAGCCAGCTACAGTATCATGATTCAGTGCGCTAGTTCGTATTTATTTGAGAAACATTATGTTTTTTTTATTAATCGAGGAGCAGAAAAATAATCTTTATATTAATTCCCCAATTAGTCGTTAGATTAGTCGACTAATCGATAAAATAATCGCACAACTAATCGTTTAGTTAATAATCGTTTACCCCAGCCCTACTATAAAGTTTTCTCACCGGTGAATGACATATCGTATGATAGCAGAGGTGGAAAGAGTACAAAAATTTTCTACTCAAGTAAAAGTACCATTACTTCAATAAAATTTTACTTAATTACAAGTAAAAGTACCGGTCTAAAAATCTACTCAAGTAAAAGTAAAAAGTAGCTCATTTAAAATGTACTCAGAGTAAAAGTAGCTGAGTAACTTTAACAGCGGGGGTGTGGTGGGGGACTCTCTCGTGCAGGGCTGTAACATATGAGAGTTTCACAGTATGATAACGTCTCAGAAAATATCATGGTTTATATAAACTGTATTATTAAATTATGGTTATTATTATCATCAGTTAAAATGACAGTTAAATAAATGAAACATTTGTTCAATAAAACATATCTAATCAACTCATTTCAATAATTTATTGAAATAAGTTGATTAGATATGTTTTATTGAACAATTGATTATGAATTAGATTTTATGAAACTTATTTTTATCATTAACTTATTAAAATGTTTAAAAATAGAGTTCTATGAAATGTTTCTTATTCAGATTTTTTTTCTTTTTATGATTTAATACATATATTATCAAAAATGGTGTTAATCAAATAAATGTTTAGCAAACGTTTTATCCTTTTAGTTTTTGGCAAAGTACAAAACAGATTTACTCAAACCATGGACAAATAATATATATTCCTTAAATAATGTTTAAATAAATTGTAGTATTATTATTGTTGTCGTTAAAATTATTATATGAGAAGTAGGTAGCCTACATTCTATTGTAGGCCTAAAATAGTAATATATAATTTCTTCTAGTAAAACCGAACTTTTATTTTGACGGGTTGTTAAGTCCTGTTTCAGAGTGTATTTGACAATGTTTTTTCTCAAATAAAATTATGAAAATGATCATTAGGAGTTCTCTCAGAGCAGCTCTGGAAATGTTCATTCATGTCCTCGTATTGTTTGTGAGATGCTGAAAACAGCATGAGCGCGTCGCGTACTTGAGTATGTAGTAAGTAGACGAAACAGCACAGCTCATTCACAAAGAGACACGCAGAACAAGCAGATTATATATTTACATAGCAGTCTTTTGTGCTTTAATATTCACAGATCATGTCGCGATTTGATTTGTTGTACAGCTTACTTTCTATTTATTCATCCATACATCTACCAGTTTGCTTGTTTTACGTGACATCATTATACTTTAAACTCCATTTTTTTCTCTATCCAAAGTATTCCCTGACCAGGGCTTCACATACCGGTATGTGTGCGAGTGAGATTTCGACAGCATTTCGCGTTCAGCTGGGTCTGCGTCTGTCTTGTGTCCGTCATCTTCTCCATATTGTGTTGTGATTTTAGCGCGTCTGTTCTCCCGCCCTTCCGGAGCGCGATGTTTTCATCAAAAGCATATTTTTTTTTTTATTTTTTTTTTTTTTACTCAGTAACGGATATGTTTTTAAATGTAGCGAATTACAATACTTCAAACAAAACATACTTAAGTAAAAGTAAAATTACAGATTTTAAAAACTACTTAAAAAAGTAGAAGTACACAAAAAAACTACTCAATTACAGTAACGCGAGTAAATGTAATTCGTTACTTTCCACCTCTGTATGATAGTATTATAGTAACGTTGTCTCCGGTCTTCTTGGCTGTGCATGTTCATGCTTTCAGGAGGTGTGGCTTTGGACTGCGATTTGCAGGGAGTGTGGGACGTACGCTTTTACTGCTATAAGACTAAAGTTAGCATTTTCCCAGATGTCCTACGGCTACGTTTACACGTGGCCGGCTATTTTCGGACATTTCACCCTCTGTTTTAAAAAATAACATTGTGCACACCTGTCAGTTTTCCGAAAAGTGTTAGTTTACACAAACCCGTGTATATATGCCATCAAGAGCATGCCAAACCTGTAGGTGGCAGTGTAACGAGAAGCTCAAGCCCACACTAGTCATCTCAGTCCAAGGGGGTAATCCCATCGACCGGAAGTTGAAGCCGGCCGGGTGCCGCCATCTTGTAGCAGAACTTCAGTTCAGAACTACAAGCAGAACTTGTAGCACTCTCATTCATTTTGGCGTCACTTTGACAGCGAATAACTTTACATCTGAGGCGTTTAAAGACTCCATTTGTCCATTATTTATTTCTAAAGAAACACAACAATGTATAAAGGGCTCCATTACCTTCTATGTTACATTATGGCCCCGTAGAAACAGTTTTTGTAAAAATAGGCTAACGATTGCATCATAACCACTCGACTCTCTGTTGCGCTGTACAGGAATGACCGTACAGACAGGAGGAGAAGCTCGCAGGCAATCGGGGGGACGTCCCATCAAGGGAGAAGCCCATAGATAATGAGTCCATAAAAGCAACGGGACAAAATATTTCAACAACGTTTTTGGGGAATTGGAAATAATTCGGTTTGAGAACTCTTTGCTCAAGTTCCCCGTCTCTGCAAGATTAACGTTGGCAATTTTCACGCACAGCTACTAGAAGATTTACATCTGTCAGACGGGTTGCTCACGTCATCAAGCTTAGTTTGAGTCGGTTTGAGTCTGCGCGTCAGGAACGGAAGTGCTCAAAAATCGCTAAAAATGGGCTTCAACTGTCTCAACTGAGTTCCAATGAGATGGCTCTGTCCACTTCTTATACTGTCTATGTCTCAGTCTCAATAGAGTGCCGAAGTTACGACGTCACTCTGTAGGCCAAAACGTGGAAGTGAGTTAGCATTTTAGCACTCCCGGTTCCCTCGCTCTAAAGTCTATGGGATTTTTGAATGGGTTTTTGCTAAATCGCCTGAAATAAGGTCTGTGGTGAACAAAGCCTCTAAATATTTTCACGTTTTGGTCTATGACATAGAACACACAGTTATAACCTGCTTGTGATTTTTTTAACTTTATTGTGTCTGCTTGTGTTTTTTAGAAACTTTATATAGGCTTCAAAATGTATAAATTTTGGATTAACTTGTAAAGATTATCTTGATAGAAAAAACGTGTAAGGGTCACAACTCTTTGTTAAACACAGATCTTATTTTTTGCGATTTTCCAAAAGTCTATGGGGAAAATGCATAGCTTTTCGATCGAGGGAACCCATGCGCCGCTGGGATTCATACATTTTTGGGCATCTCGCCCGGGGGCGGGGTTACGTCCTGCGTCACATCTCTCATACGGGTTCTCGTCGACCAGGGTCAGCGCGCACCAGCGGGGACCCGTCAAAGATTCTATAGTTTTTCCAACTGTCTCTGGACTCGTCTGTTGAGCGGGAAGTTAACGTTACCGGCCTGTGTACATCTTTTTGCACGATGGAGGGTACGTTTTTAATCATGTTTGATTGTTTTCCTGTTTAGTTAAGATTTCGACTGTTAGATAGAGTTAGATAGATTAGCTAGATAGAGTAATCTTGACCAACTTCAAATCACGTGGTGCAAACCGGTCCTCTTTTGGTGAAAATAGTTATTGTAAGACTTTTGTAAAACTTTTTTTTTTAACTTTTTTTTTACTCTTCACCTGTAGTCTTACAGAAGCCTCATTTGGTTTGCACCCCTGGTCTGTGTTAACGAAAAATAAATCATTTATTAGGGATGCACGATATATCGACCACATATCGATATCGGCCGATAAATGGTCTTTTTTGATGTTATCGTTATCGGTCCAATAAGAAAATTGGGCCGATATATCAAAGCCGATAAATAATAGATTATTTACTTCAGTTAAGAGATGCGCGCGGTTCGCCATGATGATTCTGAATGATTGGATTCACTTCGAAAAGGAAGATAGGCTACAGTTCAGTGCAACATGTGCAGCACAAATCTGTTACATAGGCTTCATAACAATAACATTATAATAAAAAACAGCCTGTAAAAGAATGTTGTGAATTCGTGTTCGCCAGCACGACGAGCGCGTTGAGGAAAGAGCGCGTTTATGGAGTTTAGCCTTCATGACCAGCACAGTCAAGTTCTCTTGAGCATTCGCAGCATTCTGTGAAATAGTAAGTTGTAATATGTTTATTTTGTGTATATATATCTGATTAGTCTAATATAGGATGCGTTTGGGTGAGTTAATGAACGATGCAGCGCTTCACCGCTGATCATCTTTGCGGTGATCATCTTTGATCATCTTATAGCGTTGCGCAGCTCGAACAGCAATTCACATTTATAACTATAATTGGGACTGTCATTATAATGAGAACACAATTGTAATAAAACGTTGTGAATTCTCTGGGTTTAGTGGCCGTTTCAGCGCGTTGTTGTGGGAATAGCGCGTCCAGAACAACGCAGTCTCATGAAAGTGCGTATCAATACCGCGAATGTTATTTCTCGTGGCATTTATACGCCCAAAATGTTTTTGGCGTGCATATGCTACGCACTGAAAATCCCTTGGGTAGGATTAGGGGGAGGGGGGATTGGGGGTGCGTGCGTATTACACGCCATAAAGTGCGTATCATATGCACGCGAAAACTGCGTATCATATACACGCCAAAACTGATTTTGGCGTATAAATGCCACGAGAAATAACTTTCGTGGTATTCATACGCACTTTCATGAGATCGGGCTCTCCAGGGATATTACATTATGACCAGCACAAGTTCGATTGTGAATTCACGTCATTTTGCGCAGATAAGTCGTAATATAAAGTTCATGTAATATAAATATATCTGATTAATCTCACATATGATGCGTTTCGTGGATTTAAACAACCTGCATGAGAAGTTCTTCATTTTCCCGGTGCTCGTTCTCTTCAGCTTCAGCGCGCGCAGATTAAACAACAATGGAAAACATTAAAAGCTATGATTGGGACTGTCATACAATTATAATTGTATTCACTATTGTAATACATTTGTAAATTCTTTGGGTTTGCATTCTTCAGCAACCGTCGAGTGTAACAAACAAAGCGATTCAGTTTTAACGTTCGTTCTCTTCAGCTTCAGCTCGCGCAGATCACACAGCAATGTCATTTGAAACAGTAAGCTATTAAAGATGTTTACTATCAATGTAATATTAAAAATGTCCAAAAAAAATCAAAAACATTGCGTTATAATTAATAACTAACATTATTTTGTTCTCGTATTATTTTCATCAATGATATGGTTTGATTAAAATAATTTCCTTATTGTCCGTGCGGAGGCGATTCCATTTTATTGATCCATGGCACAAGCATTTTGTTTCTTTATATGCAGGTCAATGTTATCCAATGACTTGTTTGCATTATTTAGGTATTTTATTTTTTGTTAGGCAATAGATTTTTTGATAACACTTTACAATAAGGTCTCATTTGTTAATGCATTAACTAACAGAGAGCAATAGCCTGTGTTATTGTTGGTTAATAAAATATGTGTGTTCATGTTAGTTCACAGTGCATTAACTAATGTTAACAGATAGAGCTTTCTTAAAAATGTTTTATAAAATTGTTGGTTCATGCTAACAAAATTAAACCTTATTATAAAGTGTTACCATTTTTTAATAAAGAAAGTTGTCCATATGAGTGTAAAATTAATTTTAAAAGTTAAGGAATCTTACACTGGTTCAAACTAGGCTATACTGTATTGTATATGTTTGATTTAAAAGTGTTAAAAAAACTTTTAATGGTGAGCATTTTGTTATACAGGCTATCAAAGTATACACATTTTTATTTAGATTTATCGGCCAATATATCGGTTATCGGCTTTCAAATGTAAAGAATTATCGGTTATCGGTATCGGCCAAAATGTTCATATCGGTGCATCCCTATCATTTATAGATCTGCCTTAGATGCCTCCACATTCCGAAGTTGTCAAGAGAGATGGGGGATACATTTCCGTAATTGTAAAGTCGGAGGAGGATCTGAGAACTCTGTTGGAAAACCATAAAAGAGCAATGCTCACGTCTTTCAACAATTTTTGTTTCTTTCTTTTTTTGTGTGTGTTTATTTTGTATGATTACTTTACCCATGTATTTGTACTCTGCTGACTAATGCTGATCCATGTGTTGTTGGTAAGGGGGTGGGGGTGGGTTAGGTTAAGGGAAAATTTGACAAATTATCTATATATTTCCCTGTTGAAAACATTGCATTACAAAAAAAAATGTCATGATTAACATGATTAAAATCTTGCATTAAGGCCTGTTTCTATTTCATAATTCCACCTGTAATAGCAGTATTCTAATTAGTTGTTACTGCTTGAATCACCTAAAGAAGAAACATGAACTGGTTAACTGGAGTTTACTGGAAGTTTACTTTTCTGCAATACAATAAGTAGGCCTAACTTTATCAAGGTAAAAGTTTCCCCGCTGTCACCAGACGTAGGTCTAGGAGTGGAGAGAAGAGTGACAAAATCACGGTAGGGCTGTGCAAACAAAGTAGGCTATCTGTCTAGCATTGCCATGTCAGTATTGATTGATTCATTGTCCCTTCATAGTTTGTAAGAGACATATCAGGTTGGATGTATTTAATAAATTGAGCGAAGCCTATTCATCTGTTAATATGAAACGCGACTTGGCCATTGTAATTAAGGCTACAGCACATCTTGTACAACTTAAACCCATGGTAGCTAGGTGACGATAAACAAACTGAAAGACCGCAATTCCTGATTTCGCTTTCGTTCACTAAACAAAGACTATGGAAATTAAACATCACTTTTCCATCAAAAAACGTGTTGTAAAAAACATAACTTATTAGATTTAAGACCTAGGTTCGCTAGCTAGTTCTGTGCCTGCCTATGTGCGCTATGGTGCGCGCTATCCCATGCGCCGCTAGCTTCTGAGTTGTCCTACAAAGTGACGTCATCACTTCGGCACTCTATAGGGCTTGGGCGTCGTGACGTCATTACTTGGCGTGGCCGCCATGATGATTGCCTCCTTTACTGCTACTCGGACTACTGCGCACTGTTTATAGACGTAAAATAAGGGAAAATTTCCCGGGTCACTCACCCAAAATACGGGAAAATTTCAACATTCATCTTTCTGTTGCTATCCCTCTGCTGACAGCAAAAATTCGTAATACAAAACTGGTGTATTAATTAAGCGAGTTGTGAAGCTAGGTCTAACGTGAGTTTGCTTACAGATTGGCGTGAAATCGTGCTCTCACAACAACCACGCTGTTATCTTAAAAAGGCCAACATCACGCTAAGGTTGCCTTCAAGTAAGCAAAACGATGCTTTGAAAACATCTGTTTTGCTGGAAGGGCAAGGGGGTAGGCAACAGGACAACAGTACAAAGACTGACAGGTCCGATGGAAGGGCTAACGTTAATGTTATGAGAATATTAAAATATGGGATATTTTACAGGAAAATACTAAAACGGTCGGGAAGACAGCGGGATTGAGCTCAAATACGTGAGAAACTCGGAAAAAATGGGAGGGTTGACAGCTACTAACTACACTTTAGAAACACATAGTTTTTTTTTTTTTTTGCTTTTTAGATTACATAACAAAAATGACATAATATGACAACACAAACTTGACATAAACATTCACTTAATCAAATGAAAAGAAAGGGAACAAATCAATATATACACCAACAAATACATACAACCCCCCCCCACCCCCCCAAAAAGAATTTAAAAAAAAATACACAATAAGGCCTCCTAGTACAAGACACATCCAAAAAAAACTTTCCTTACATATCTTTAATATATCCTCAGATATATCCTCATTGTTTTCTTTTTCCAAGAAACACATGAAAGGTTTCCAAGCATCTTCAAAAGCCCTATATCTGCCCTTGATAATATATGTTATTTTTTCCAACGACATATTGATTGCCATCTCCTTGAGCCATCTCCCTATACTTGGTGCCTCCAACTTTTTCCAATGAAGCGCTATAAGACGCTTAGCTTGTAGAATAGACATATAGACAAAAATATGTTCTCTTCTTTTCAATTTAAGATTACTAGGATATAAGTTTAATATAAAACATTTTGGTTCAAGAGAAATTGTAACATTGATTATTTTCTCTATCATAGTCTGCACTCCCTTCCAGAATTTCAAGATCTCTTCACACTCCCATACACAATGAAAGAAAGTACCTTTACATAAATTGCATTTAGGACAGATGTCTGTAATATTCTTGTTGAATTTGTTTAATAATACTGGGGTCACATAAACTCGCATTAACCAATTATACTGTATCAATTTTAATCTTGTATTAATAGTTTGCTTCTGAGCGTCACTACAGACCTCACTCCATTCATTGATTGATATTTCCTCATTAAGGTCCTTCCTCCATGCCTCTAATCGAGAGTTTGCAGACTCCTGAGATCCTTCTACCAGCATGTTATATAAAAGTGAAATCAGACCTTTACTACAACAATTTTTGGTGACTTCTTTTTCCAAGATAGATAAAGGTGGTATATTTATAAAACATTTCTGAAAAGACAAAATAAAACTCCTTATTTGCAAATACCTAAAAAAATTATTTCTAGTTCTGTCAGGTCCATTAAGTCAAGAACACACAGACAAAATAATTTAGAATTTAATTGAATAGATTGCAAACAGGTTAATGTTCCTGAATTGAAATTTGGCGGTATGGCTCTGTTCAGGGAGTCCTCTGACCTTTCATGAGCACCATGAAATAGCATAGAGTCAGAGGACAGCAGCAGCAGCATTAGGGAACGCTCACACAGTTTTAGGACTGTGAGAGCTAAAATATCCCCCGTGAACAGAGCAACATGACATAAGCAAATGCCACATTATGCATAAGGAGGAGCTGGGGAGGTGGCGGGCAGCAGAAGCGAGCCAGCAGAAGCAAGCAGCGAGCCAGCAGAGCGAGCAGCAAGCATGTATGAGCAAGGTGAATGAGCTTTAAATTGTTTGAGCTTGGCCATTTAGCAGCGAGGGGAGTTAACCAGCTAATGCAGCTCAGCTGGAGCAGATCAGCTGACAAGACAGCGTTGATAGCAAATAGCATAAGCAGCCGCTTGACTACCTGGCCTGCCAGAACTTACGCTGACGCTTAATATATTTCGAATTTAGTAATCATTTCTTGAAAGGACATTAGTTTGTCTTCTATATACAAATCCCCTATATTTTTAATACCTTTCTTTGCCCATAATTTGAAGCCTACATCTATTCTGCCCGGAATAAATTTTGCATTTCCCCATATAGGGCAGTAATCCCCATATAAATTTGTATACGAGATACCCAAATATCTCTGCGTTTCATGCCACACCCTTACCATGTTTAAAACTATTGGATTTGTAACGTTTTTCTTCATTTTCTTTAATACTTTACAATCTGAGTCATAAAGATACGTTTCCAGCGAAAGTCTGATTTAATTGAGTTTTTTTCCAATTCTAACCATGTAGGTGGGTCATGGGAAGAGGAGAAAAAAAACATAATAAATCTTAATTGAACTGCCAAATAATACCACTGGAAATTAGGGCACTGCAGCCCACCTCTATCATAAGGCAGATATACAAGAGAGATAGTCTAAGTCTGGGCCGTCTATTATTCCAAATGAATTTAGTAACAATCCTCTTCAGTTTAGAAAATAAGGTGCTTGGGGGTGCTAGAGGGATATTCTGAAAAAGATATAAAAATTTAGGCAATATATTCATTTTTAATATATTTATCCTCCCTATTACAGAGATGGGTAATGAGGTCCATCGTTCAATTGACTTTGCTGCATTATCAAAAACAGAATCATAATTTATTCCAACATCATCTTCCACCTTTGGGGTTATTTTAATACCCAGATATGTGAGAACTCTGGACGTTTTAAACATAACATTACTGCTAGGATTTTCCTGTTCTTCCTCATTTAACATCATAATAGAAGACTTTGCATTATTAATCCGATACCCTGATATTTTCCCAAATACCTCAATAAGATGCAGTAAAGCAGGAATAGATGTATCCAGCTTCTTTAAAAACAATATAACATCATCAGCAAAAAGAGCTATTTTATGTTCAGAACCGTAAATTGTTATACCTTCAATATCTCTATTTTTTCTAATTGCAATTGCAAATGGTTCAATGGCCAGAAGAAAAAGCAGAGGGGAGAGAGGAGAGCCCTGCCTACATCCCCTAGAAATGTTAAATGGCTTTGATACCATACTATTGGTCAGGACCTCAGCTATAGGATTATTATATAACAATCCGACCCATTTACAATAATTCTCCCCGAGTCCATAACGTTTCAACACGTCGAACAGAAAATCCCATTGACCCTGTCGAAAGCTTTTAATGACAGCAAAGCAGTGTCTTTTCTTCCCCTCTGGTCGTGCAGAATATTCAGTACCCTTCTAACGTTATGGCATCCTTGTCTATGTAACATGAACCCATTTTGATCCTTCCCTACTAAGTATGGTAATACATTTTCTAGTCTTCTTGCCAAAATTTTACACAGGATTTTCGTATCTGAATTTAGTAAACTTATAGGGCGCATATTTTCACATTTATTATTAGGCTTTCCTGGTTTGGGCAACAAAGTAATTAAAGCCCCGCTCATAGAGACAGGTAACTTATTTTTTTCAAAAGCTTCCAATAACATATCTAAGATGGGTCTTATTAATTTCTCTTTAAATTTTTTATGTCAATGGGGATGCCGTCCGGTCCCGCCGCCTTCCCTGCTTTCATCAGGTCAATTGCATCTATTACTTCTTGCAAACTTATATTTTTATTAGGGATGCACGATATATCGACCACATATCGATATCGGCCGATAAATGGTCTTTTTTGATGTTATCGTTATCGATCCGATAAGAAAATTGGGCCGATATATCAAAGCCGATAATTAAAAGATTATTTACTTCAGTTGAGAGATGCGCGCGGTTCGCCATGATGGTTCTGAATGATTGGATTCACTTCGAAAAGGAAGATACAGTTCAGTGCAACATGTGCAGCACAAATCTGCCACATAGGCTTCATAACATTATAATAAGAGCACGACTGTAAAAGCATGTTGTGAATTCGTGTTCGTCAGTGTTTCAGCGCAACGAGCGCGTTGAGGCGGAAAGAGCGCGTCTATGGAGTCGAGCCTTCATGACGAGCACAGTTAAGTTCTCTTGAGCATTCGCAGCATTCTGTGCCATTGTAAGTTGTAATATGTTTATTTTGTGTATATAGTCCTATATATATGATTAATCTAATATAGGATGCGTTTGGTTGAGTTAACCCTCTGGGGTCGAAAACCGCGTGCCCGCGTTTTGCTGGATTTTTTCCTTATCAGTGCAAAAGAGAATCAAATTACTCTGTTAATTTTGATCTTAAATATAAGTGTTGTACGTCATTAGATCCTGTTAAGTTTCTATTTTTTTTGTGGATACTCACAATAAAAACAAAGTGTTGTGCTTTTCGTCAAACAAAGAAAAATAAACATGATGCGCGTTTTCCCTTCTCTCTGTCTTTGAGGTCCGTTCTGAAACGCGTCCGAAACATTCACTTTAACTCTGTCAATACTTGTCACAGAGATACGAGAGATGTCTCTTTATGAAGCTGAGATTCTCTTCTTTCAAATGAAGTTTTTTTTTTTTTTTTTAAATATTTCCAGTTTATGTAATCCGTTTGAAACCAAGGAGAGTTACAGTTTTTTCGCTCTCCCTTCATTAAAGATAATTAGGTGAGCCCGCCACACCCCCAGCGCTTTTGACATGGTAAATAGGCGATATGCATCCCACACGCGGCACGCCCCCGATCACTGCATAACAACATGAAGATTTTTCATCAGAGATTCACTGATAGTTCATCGCGTTTTAGGGATGGAAGCACGCTAACGTTACTCCTTCAGAGGATTATGGACAGCTGGGAATAATTAACCTTTTCCTCAGTGGAATTTGAAACTCAGACGAGCGGTTGCATTTTGAAGAACGGATTGACCCCGATGATACAAGTTCGGAGTAAGTTTAGTGTTTTATAATTCCTTTTCTGATCATAGAGCTCAAATGCATTTTCAGACTATAGTAAATATTAACTCACAACGTACGTGTAGGCCTATACGCTCGTGTAAACTTTTTAAATAACTGCTTAGTTTGTAAAATGATTTAGTGAAATATATTGATCTGCAAGTTTTGTTTGAGTTCTCCTGTGGTCTAGTGGTTAGATCAATTGCCAAGCGTGTTAGAGGTTACAGGTTCGAATCCACCACTAGCATATTTTTTTTCTCTCATCAAAACCGAATATGTTCATCAGTGGTTACAGTCTATATCAAACACACACGTATATAGGACACACGTTTGTGTGCATTTTATTTTGTGATTTCACCGGAATGAATAGTGTCCGCAATGGCAATAGATTGAAAAGCACGTTCTGTGCGCGCGCCGCCACAAGAGACTCACTGTATCCATGACACTGATAGCAGGACACGAGCGCTCAGCTTGAGTTCAAAAACAAAACATTTTAGCTCTAGATCTCTTATTTAAGAGCGGACTAAATGAATGATCTACTAGTTAACTAGAGATGTTTTATTTGTATTAGGTACAGCCGTTCATTGAGTGTATCAGTAAATGCGTGCGGTCGATGAGCCATAAACAGATACTCGCGGTTACGCAGTCTACCAATCAATAGATGTTTCTCTGTCCATCAACAGATACATTGTGCATCTATAATCATAATAGTCCATCAGTTTACTTTGGATAATGTGCTAACAGTTTTTTGCTTTTGTTTTGTTGTGTTTACATCGTCACCATCAGCCTTCAGAAATCATTCTGATATAATTTTTTTTTAAAATCAATGTTGTAAACAGTTATGCTGCTTAATTTTTTTTAACCTGTGATAGTTTTTTTAGGATTCTTTGAATGCACTTTTTTTTATTTATATAAGCACTATATAAGCAATATTTTATATTTTTTTTTTATATAAAAAAAAACAAGTTTGGTCTTTTTATGTTTTTTTTTTTTGAAAGGAAGTGTTAAGTGATATGAATGACTTTAAGTCTTTATGTTCTTAGGAAAGATTTCTATTTTGAATAAATGCTGTTCTTTTTAACTTTTTATACATCGAATCATTCTTAGTTCAGGCTGCCTCACAGCACCTTGATGGGGCATTAGCACATTGGGGGAGTGTCTTTAGTCTCCCCAGGTGTAAATCACATTAATATTCATGGGCATTAACACTCCCACGCATACAGCAGTAATGACCCAAAAACTGATGTAAGAAATTAAAATCGTTATATTGATCTTTCTGAAAGAGTGGTCAGAATGATTTTCACTTCATTTTGAAGTAAAAATTTTAGCCTACAAGAATAGTAACTCAACAGTATTGTTTTCAACTATTCAGTATGTGTTAAATGGCCTTATTGCGGTGACATTTTTTTTCCCAAAACGTACTAACCACGCATATTATTTTTTTTCTATAAAATGCAAACATGTACATCCATTTTGCTCACATATTATTGTAGCAGAGTTTGTGCTGAATACAGCAAATTTATATGTTGGCAAACAGTATGATTTAAGTAGCTGAAATAAGCACAAATGTCAGGGCATACCAAAACACAGAAAGAGCCCGAAAACAGCTCAGACCCCAGAGGGTTAATGAACGACGCGCGCTTCATTGTACCGGTGATCATCTTTATCTTTAGTGTGCGCAGATCAAACAGCAATGCACATTTATAACTATAATTGGGACTGTCATATACATGCCATTATAATGAGAACACTATTGTAATAAAACGTTGTGAATTCTCTGGGTTTAGTTGCCATTTCAGCGCATTGTTGTGGGAATAGCGCGTCCAGAACAGGGATTAACCTACACATTCATTATGACCAGCACAAGTTCGATTGTGCATTCACGTCATTTTGTGCAGATAAGTCGTAATATAAAATTGATGTAATATAAATATCTGATTAATCTCACATATGATGCGTTTCGTTTAAACAACCTGCTAAAAAAGTTCTTCAGTTTCCCGGTGCTCATTCTCTTCAGCTTTGCAGATTAAACAATGCAAAACATTAAAAGCTATGATTGGGACTGTCATATAATTATAAATGTATTCACTATTGTAATAAATTTGTAAATTCAGCAACCGTTGAGTTGATTAACCTTCTAGCAAAGCGATTCAGTTTCGTTCTTTTCAGCTTTAGCGCGCGCAGCTTACAGCAATGTCATTTGAAACAGTACTAGCCCACTTAAGCTATTAAAGATGTTTACTATCACTGTAATATTAAAAATGTTTTAAAAAAAATCAAAAACATTGCGTTATAATTAATAACTAACATTATTTTGTTCTCGTATAATTAATAGGCTAACTAACATTATTTTGTTCTCGTATTATTTTCATCAACGATATGATTTGATTAAACTAATTTTACTTATTGTCCTACTTGTTTGCATTATTTAGGTATTTTATTTGTTGTTAGGCAATAGATTTTTTGATAACACTTTACAATATCATTTGTTAATGCATTAACTAACAGAGAGGCAATAGCTTTTGTTTTTGTTATATGTGTGTTCATGTTAGTTCACAGTGCATTGACTAATGTTAACAGATACAACTTTCTTAAAAATGTCTTATAAAATTGTTGGTTCATGCTAACTAATGCTAACCAAATTAAACCTTATTATAGTGTTACCTTTTTTTAATAAAGAAAGTTGCCCAGTGTAAAATTAATTTTAAAAGTTAAGGAATTCAAACTAGGCTATACTGTATTGTATAGGTTTGATTTATGTTAAAAGAGTTTTTTAGACATGGCTTTTAATGGTGAGCCTTTTGTTTATGTATTCAGGCTATCAAAGTATATAATTTTTTTTATTTAGATTTATCGGCCAATATATCGGTTATCGGCTTTCAAATGTAAAGAATTATCGGTTATCGGTATCGGCCAAAACGTTCATATCGGTGCATCTCTAATTTTTATTTAGCTCTTTCTTTTGTTCGTCTGATGTGCATGGTAAATCCAAATCATCTAAGAAGTTTTTTTGTACTTCAGAACCTTGTAAACATTCTGAACTGTATAAATTTACATAGTAAGATCTAAACGATTCATTAATTTGTTTTGGGTCGACTATAAGACTACCATCAGTGTTTTCAATATAAGCAATAGCCCTCTCAGCTTGTCTAGTTTTTATTTGCCATGCAAGCAGCTTTCCTGTCTTCTCTCCTTGGTCATAAAAGGTCTGTTTTAATTTCAATAATTTCGTAGCCATTTTATTTGCAGACAATGTGTTGTACTTGGATCGAAGCAGCAAAAGTTGCTTATGTGAATCTGTACATACAGATTCATTCTGATAAATCTCATTCTCAAGCTTTTTAATCTTCATCTCTAATGTTTTCAATTCTTGTTGAGATTTTTTATTTTTGGAACTACAAAAACTAATGATTTGTCCTCGCAAAAAAGCTTTAAATGCCTCCCAACGAACCGCAGCAGAGGTTTCAGATAAATTTGTTTCAAAATAAATATCAATTTGTTCGCCTAAAAAGTCAACAAACGATGGATCCCCCAGCCATCCGGGTTGAAAACGCCATTTTGGAGGGTCCCTAGTCAATTTTGTATCCCTGTATATCAATGACACTGCAGCATGGTCGGAAATTACAATACTGTGATAATGACAATCTATAATCCTAGAAAGCATTTGAGCTGAAATAAAAAAATAATCTATTCAGGAATAAGTTTGGTGTGTTGCAGAATAACAGGAATAAGAAATTAGAGTTGGGTTAAGATGTCTCCATATATCCAATAGGTTGAGCTCTCTCATAAAATGTTGTATCATTTTCCTAGAACATAAATGCGAATTGTCAACACGAGTGGAACGATCCCTTTCTGGGTCTAAGGTGCAGTTCATATCTCCTGCTATAATATTTTGACCTTGTAATGAAGCAACTAATAGAAATATATTATTATAAAACCTGGGGTCATCTTTGTTAGGACCGTATATATATTCACTAAATTTCTTCTTTCTGTCAATAGCTCACCTTGAATAATTACAAATCTACCAGCTGGATCCTTAATAATATCCTGAACGTGAAAGGGCACTGATTTATGAAGCAAAATTATAACTCCCCTAGCTTGTGTGTTATAACATGCCGAGAAAACTTGTCCATACCACCGCCTCTCTATTTTCACAATATCTTCTTTTGACATGTGTGTCTCTTGCAAAAGACCACTTTTGCATTAAGTTGTTTGATTCTATGCATCACCTGTTTTATCTTTTTTAATTTACCCAAACCTCTGCAATTCCAAGACAAAAATTTAATTCTATCTACTTGCGACATTTCTTTATTACCTCAAATAATGCCTTAAGGCACTCATAGTTGTCGAGTAACAGGAAGCCAAAACAAAAATAACACATAACGTAAACTTAACACATAACATTGAATCACCCCACATTATCCCTATATTTTACCGATAACCCTTATATCAGTAACCCCTCCCCCTCGATTTACTTCTTAAATGGTGTCACGTCGCTAAAACTGTGCAGACTTACCAACCTTTAATTTCTCCTTTACACTATTTCAACCCCCATCACAACTTTGTGCCCAATACCCACATAGTAGCCTAGAATGTTCCTAACTTAATTATAATTTCCTTCCCATAGGCCTTATTATGCCATTTCGTCCAAACCTATTTTCAAAAACTGTATTTTTCCACCATAACATATACAGCCACAACAACATATAACTTTAACTGTGGAAGAAAGAAAAAAGGAAAAGAGGGAAATAAAAATGAGAGTTCGTTTGTACCCAATTCAACTATTCACATAATAACAGAAATAATTATACTTTGTAATCAGCCTAGATAATTCAAAATCACACAGATTTCTTGTATATTTACAGTTCACGGAGCGCCCTCTGGTCCTCAAGAGTGTCACTTGACCAAAAAAGCATTCAACTCACCATCTCGTTTACTTTTCAGTCAGTTTTCTTGATATTAATAGTCATTTTCAACTAAATAAATTTCCAGTAAGGATGTAGATAATAAAGATAAACAAAATAAACATCTCGCCCAGGGCTTGTTTGATCCGTGAGATATTCAGCTTATAGGCTTCTACAAATTACTTGCCATCTATGCGTTGCATGTAATTTTCCGCTTCTGGACTGTTCAATGTCACAGTGCAATCTCCATGCGTAAGGAGCAGTCGAGCAGGGAAAACGATTCTATGTCGGTTTATTCCCTTTTCACGTAACTTTTGACGGACTGCATCGTAACTTCTCTGCTTTCTATGCACTTCAGCAGATAGATCAGGGAAAAAAACGGAGATTGTGATCTTTATACTTGATGAGTCCCTTAGCTCTAGCTGCCTTCAGTACCTGCTCTTTCTGCTTGAAGTTCAGAAACTTCATGATAATTGTTCTCGGTGGGCCCTTACCATCTTGCCTTCTGCGACCCTGACTAAAGCTGGGTATCCGATGAGCTCTCTCTATGATGAGTGAAGTGTGAGATGAATCCAGTTCCAAAATCTCTGGCAGCCACTTTTCCAGGAAAGCACATGTGTCCATTCCCTCCTCCTTTTCTGGGAGACCGACCAGTCTTAGATTATTCCTCCGACTTCTGCATTCCAGATCATCCACTTTATCCGACATCGATTTCACCTGCGTTTCCAGCAAGTCAGCTCTAGTTTTCAATTGAACAATCTCGTCTTCGGCCACTGATATACGTTCCCCGCTTCCGTCATTCTCTTTGTAACCTCCGTTATCGCTGAAAGAAGTTCGTCGATCTTTACACTGACTCGTTTTTCCATTCCTTTAAATGCCTCCATTATATCAGCATTACTAGGGTTCCTAGCATCAGAGGCCTCTCCTCCATCTTCTTCCCCCGTCTCATCGTGTTCGTTAGTACTCTTAGGGTCTGAGGGCACATTTTGCGTTTCAGTATCCAATTTTCCTTGACTTTTGCTCTTTTTTTTCGACGGCATTATTGCGACGGCTCTTATGTCAATCTATCCCTTATTGATTAAATGATGTGTGTGGGTTTGAAAAGGATTTAATTACATTTATTGCACGAGGGTTTGAAAACCGCGACCTTTCACTTCGACGCCATAACCGGAAGAGCACACATAGTTAAAAGTACATGTGTGAATGGTTGTTAGCACTTACGGTAACTAAACTAGCAACTAGGTGGAGCGCAGCTTACCTTTGTCCGGATAACTGTTTGCCGACCTTATGATCTGCAGCTCCTGAACCCATCCATTTGTGAACTGCACATGAGACTCCAATGACTTGTAGCTTTGGAACTGTTCTGAAGTGTAGGCGCTCACACCACAAACAAGGTAGCCGAAGATGTCTGTTATGCAAAACTGCGGCAGCAAGTCGTCGTCGGTGCTCTACTCTTTGTTGGAAATTTCATATGAATCCAAACGGTTAATAGTGTCGATTTTGTCCACATAGGTTGCTGGCTTCCCTATTGAACGTATCGCTGTAAATTCCACATCCTTTAAGGGATTTTAACATCTTTTTTCTTTCTTTTCTTTCTACCAACTCTGCTGCTTCTCCTCGTTCGACTTGCTGTATGTTTACATTCGCGAGGCCATCAACATGGCCGCCACATCCCAGAATGCAACGCGGCACACAAGCCCTATGTAGGGACTCAGCAAATCGGAGAGTGACAGCAGCGATGACCTAGACATCCTAAAATTTTCACGTCACTCCGCTGGGGCAACCACTTAATTTTCGAAGTTCTCCCACCAGACAGCAGTTCGCTCAGGTTGGACCCAAAACGGCACTTCGTGTTGGAGGGAGGTTAAGTTGTTGCAAAATTGCTGACCTCCGAGCACTCATTCGTCTCTGCTCCTCGACATAGAGCAGCTGTATTTGCAAATGCAAACAGACGAAAAGGGTTTGCACCAACATAAATGTGACTGCTACTCTCAATGCATCCATGAACACCATCGACAAATGAAAATGTTAACATAGGTCGCACTTTTGACGCAGGTGCAAGTTCTGATAAAAATATTAAATAACCCTTCATCCTCTTCCACCTCCTCTTAACATCAGTTGTCTGAATCTAAATTAGATAAAATCAAGACCGGACTTAAAGCTATGGGCGAGGTATGCCATAACCCTGGACCTTTTTTTTTTTTTTGTTCTGAACTCAATTCACCAGAACGCAAGGGAATTTTCCTGACATGTAAATAAAACCACATTACTTCTTTTTGTTTCCTTTTTGGAATACCAAGGTAAAAGCTTGTAACAAAGGTGACAGAAACAACTGTCAATATAAGAAAAGATTGGCAATTCACATTGGCACAATCCTGCTGCACATTTTGGAGATATTTGCTCCATTTATCATTTTTTCACAATTACTATTGCTCTTTCCTGAGATATAAAAACAGTAATGTCATCAAATTACGATTAGTAAAACAAATTTATAAAACTTTAAACAAATATCATTGTCAATATCATCTGATTGCCATTAAATCAACGCATGCTGAAAGATTATGTGCCTATAGAAACTGAATGGTGTGAATGACAAAGAAACAGCATTGAAACAGCATTGCTCATACACTAGGCCCCAGGGCAATAGGCCTTGACCCACAACCAGCCATGTGCTTATTCAGTAGAGAGGACTCTCTCAACCAGAACAGAATCAAAGGACAACATCAGAAGTGTGGCACAATGTCTTCATTCAATGCAGAAGAATTCCATCGCAACTCCAACCATGAACTCTTCCGACTTCCTCCCTTCTCCTGTTTGCTCTGTGTGTCCACTCCGGCCCAGAGCCGGCGGGCCACAATCTCCACTCCAGCCATGGGAACAGTGTCAAACCAACCACGCAAGTTCATCACAAATTCTTCAGTCAATGCCAAAGAAATCAATTAAGACTCATGGGACCATCAAAATCCTTATTCAGGAACTTCATGAAATGTTTCACTGCAAAGGCCATGCAAGTATATATTTAAAGAGGTGCTCTGAAAATGATAAGCTGATGGTTCTTTTCATAGTTAAAAGAACTATAAAAGAACTCCATACTGTAGTTCCAATTCCATTTCATTCTGTCACTCACCATTTTACCTATGCATGTATGTTTATTTATATGCGTTTAGTTTAGTTATATTTGTGATTTAGTTAATAAAACTTGTGCACAATATATATTTGGTTCTGATTCTCTGCTTGCAAATAAAGTTTATTTTACGATTTAGATTTTGACTACAAGCTCTGAATAGTACTGTACAGTAAGAAATACATTTCCCTCCCCCGGAAATGAACATTTCTTAGAATTAATAAACAATTAACACTGAGTGTTCACGGGACAAACAGGTAGATTGAATGTAATATTAATTTTACTTCATTAAGTTAATTCTATTAACTGATCCAAATATTCATAATCAATTATAAGAAGTTATGATTGATTATTAATATTTCTTTAGAGCTAATTTGCTACAAATGGCAGAAAAAAAGAATATTTTTAAATACATGAACCAACTGCCATTTTAGTTATGTATTATGCTTTTTCTGATTGTTGCCTCACCTTATGACGATTAAAGTGTCCCCAATATGGTTTTTCGAAAATTACCTGTCATGCAATGTGTAATAGAGCTATCTGTGAATGTAAACGATCTGCAAAGTTGTGAAGCCGAAAGTGCACGATAAGTAAAGTTATTGTCTCTCAAAAGAAAGAATTGACTCTGAACAGCCTAAACAAGTCGGCAGTAATTTGAATCCCACTTCCGTGACCTGTATACGTAACGGCGTAACAAATTTGCCTAATGCCTGTCTATGGTCTGCATTGGCTGCCCGCGAACAACGTCTACTTTGACCCGCCCTCGTCTCAAACACTGTAGCTGGTGTTGTGTACATGTCAAGAAGACGCTGTCTTATACTCTGCAAAAGCAAATTCTCTTTGTACACACAACCACTGACTCTTCACATCCTCATCCTTTGGTAAAGTTTACTTCATCGCTACAACAGCAGTATAACCTTTTGACGATTGCTTCTCAAAATCTGTGAGGTCTAAATGGGATTTACAAAATGCTTATCCATTAAAGATGGGACAATATCCACTTTATTTGGACCAACCGGCTCCTCAGAATCACAACCTGTAAGTATTATTAATTATTGATGTATACATTTTCTACCGGGTGTTCAAAATGTAGTTTTGTGTTTTATATTGTGTAGTTATCCAGCTAACCCACGTTATTACTGTCTTCTGCTAATCAGCTGTGGGCCCACTACTACTAAAAATTGTGTCTGTTAATGCAGATTGTCTGTCATTCTTATTACTTTGAGTTATGATAAAGGATGGAGCAAGATTTGTTTTACAAATTTTAATGTTGCATCAGTCATTCACGTTAGTGCTGCTCGGCTAACGTATGCGCTGTTATTGATACAGTTTAATGATCCAGTCCCCACATGTACACTGCAATAATTTAGAAATATACACATTGGTTTGTTGATGGACATACACTTGTTAAAGGATTAGTTCACTTAAAGGGTAACTCCACCTCTGGGAAGATGAATGTGTATTTAATATTGGTCATTTATATAGTAGAAATGTGGAATTATTTTTGAAATTGAAGCATTCTAGACTGAGAAAAGGCAGAAAATGTATTTTTTACTCATGTGGCTGAAAGACAACAACTCCCAGAATGCACTTGCATTGCTGCCCTTACGAGGCCACTCCCAAACCACGCCTACCGGTTACAGGCGGCAGAATCCGAAAAATGGATACTACTAGGCTTGCTTTGATACATTGTGAATTAGTTGATACATTTCCATTTGAAATGGTGCTAAATTGCGTTGTACCGGGATGTACTAGCCTAATGTATATAACACAACTTACACTTTCACATTAAAAATATGATGCAAGCCAGGACCATGTCAACAGAGTAGCTTAGCTCTGCATATGAACTGTTTTCTTCCAATTGAAATCACTATTTCTCTAAGCTAATACATTCTCAAGGCTAATCCATACTCTAGTAACACTAAAGGTTTATAAAAAGAACCACAGCCAATGTGAGTTATAACTTTTAATTAAAAAAATAATTAATATTAACACTTTTACACACAAAGCTCTGCAGATTCAGCGATCTCGTCCAGAAGAAAACGGCATCGCTGAGATTCGTTACAGCAATAGGACTCTATATCTGTTTCCATCGGCGCAAAGCGAGAGCACTGACACCGGTCCGGAGTCTGGCCCGGCTCAGGTCTCGCTCCGGCCGCCTCTTGTTCCTCCGTCTCCCGCAACTGTTTATCGCTGTATTACGGCGTGGTGAAAACATGCGGAACACTGGCTGTAGGCACTGGTACTGATCTGTGATAGGTCTGTTAGCGCATTAGGTCCAACCCCCTATGGGCGGGTTTGAAAGGGTGCTTGTAGTCTTTATAGAAATCGCCCCCTCTTACACTTCCTCCTACAATGACGTAAAATGACGATTTTTGCGTCATTGTAGGAGGAAGTGAATAAGGTAAATAGCGGATTTCTCTCATCTCAGGGGAAAATGAGAGAGTGTTGCATGACCATTCAATAGTATGACTGGGTTTCTAACAATGGAAAGCTTAATGCAAATGGGTGGAGTGTCCCTTTAAAAAAAAAACTCTGTCATGTCCGTAACGGAGAACTGTCACATCCTAACATTATTTTTTTCCTCATAAATGCCAACACGAAAAATAAAAAGAATTTATGTTCTATGGAGGCCGACCATTCTTCATCCGGTTAGTATTAGGCTACTTTTGTTTTGTGCAGTGTAGGATTCATAGAATGACTAAAAAATATTGTGCCACCTAAAAGTTAAAGATTTTTTGTGTCATGTCTCATGTGTATTTCCCTCATATTAAATATAAAACGTATGTGTAGACTGATATTTTTCTAATGTCTGGACTCCTTTATTAAAGGAGTATGGATATATAAACAGACATTTCAGTATTAAATGCATTTTCTGAGAATTTATATTTCAAGGTTAGACTGCAAATGTCACGTGCATAACGCTGGAATTGCCCAATTTTAAAGAATTTATCCTCAACTAGTTTTTTGGTGTAGAGCCTGGCAAAAAGTGGCAAAAAAAAACAAACAAACAAAAAAACCTTTCTGTAAAGTGTCTCTCCACAACTTCCTCCCAGAACGCCTTATTGCATGGTCTCTCCCAGACCTTTAGGCTTCATCGCATAAGGGTAGTTACTTCGAGCCCTATCAGATGAGCAACTGCTTCATTCTGCCATCTTCTGATATTTCGGAAAATTGCAAATATTTGTTAAATTGAAGTGACAGTAAGCTGGCAAATTTCAATTAAAGTAACACTAAGTAACAATTTTCAACCTTCATAATATATTTCCAAGACCCTTGTGATGGTACATCGACTTAAAATAAGTTAAATGACTCGTCTACCATAGCCTGACCTGGTCTGTATCGCTTTTACAGGCACTATGTAACTTCGGGTTTCGGGTAGGAACCCGTGCACAAAAAGAACTACACAATTCGACTGCTTTACGTCAACCGCTACAATAGTCATTATTTCGTTTTTCTTTCTTTTCTGATGTCACAATACATCATCCTTTAATGAAATCATGTAACATACTTTACCTTGTCTGTGGACATCGTTCATTCTAAAGCCGGTGCTGGATAAACAGCGAGTGGATGGAAACGAGGCTAGTGATAATAAGAAGAAATGTTTGAGCAGCAAATCAGCATATTAAAATGATTTCATAATTAAAATTATGTCAAAATGCCCGTCATGGCGAGAATTAGGGGTGGGCGATATGGAAAAAATATCATATCACGATTTTTTCAGGAAAAATCACGATTAACGATTTTATCACGATTCTTTTTCATGTTGCTTTTTAAGACTATTTTGCAAATTACTGAGCCGCAATACAAGCAAACTTATATCCCCATTTAAAAAATATCAAGTGTATGTTTAATGGAACTGCTATTGTGCAAAGTAAGAACAGTCAACAGGACCTGCATTACAATCAGACTTCTCATCACACAGTGTGTGTGTGTGCATGCGTGCGTGCGTGCGTGCGTGTGAGAGAGAGAGAGAGAGAGAGAGAGAGAGAGAGAGAGAGAGAGAGAGAGAGAGAGAGAAGAGAGAGAGAGAGTGTGTCAAATTTTATCATAGAGAATGTTTAAATAATATCAGCTTACGAGGGAAACGGAGGCGGAGTTAGTGGTGCTTCTGAGATGATGCGGGACTGCGGGAGAGGTCTCTGTGCACCTTTACCGATCATAGCGCGCGCTGACACGAAATAAAGCCTTGTTTAAACAAAAAACCTTGTTTATATAGCGCGTTCGCTCGCACGAGCGCGGCAAAAATGACGAGTTGGGTGCGTAAGACCTCATTTCGCTTGGCGGTGTTCACGGCGTTTTTTGTAACAGCGCGCGCGGGATGAACGACTTAACGTCTCACACAACTAGGCTGTAACAATACGGGATATTTTATGGGAAAACACTAAAACGGAAAGACGGCGGGAAAAGAGCTAAAATACGTGAGAAACCCGGAAAAAACGGGAGGGTTGACAGACAGCTCACTGACATCTAGCGCGCCGCGCATCGCATGCTGTACGTAGCTGAAAAAAAGCCATAGAACTACATCTGATAGAACATGCACTGGAGCGCGATTCTACGATATTTCCGAAAAAGTGAATCGTGGAGACATTTTAATCGTCCACGATTAAATATCGTCATATCGCACACCCCTAGCGAGAATCCTAGTACATATTGTTGGTTTATGTCTTAAGTGCACATAAACAGTTGAGAAATAAAACGCATGTGTATCATGTTGGTTCAGTGCAGCTTTTAAAGTGACAGCTGCCTAATAAACCTGCTGCGGTCTGTTTTTTAATGCTAATCAAACAATAATGGACAAAGAAAAAAATCACTCCTGACTGAATAACTTTTGTAACATTAATAAAGATTAATCTATATTTAATTTATACAGTGAAGACAATGCAGTTATTTTACATTTGTTTATTTTACTTTATTCAATTTATGTAACTGAAAACTACTATTAGACCAACCTGAAAATCATAAACTTATAAAAAATAAATAAACTTGATTTTCAAAAGTCAACAAATTTGCAACAGCTTAATGTAACATTTTTGACAAGCTGAACATGTCAGCCAGTAGCATGTAATTTATTTAAGCCATGAAATAAACTTAATTCCTTAAAATAAGCATAATTAACTACAGAAAAAAACATTTCTCTAATGCATTTCTCACAATGTCTCTAACACATTTTATAATTACCCCAAAATCCAACATGGTTCACCCCACACGCACGTCATCACATCCGTCAAAAACTTAGGCTGTCTGTTGGTTGAAATATTACAACTAAAAACTAAACATACTGTACCACACTCATGGGCATCAATCACTTCACTGAATACTTGTCTAGTTGCCAGCTAAGAAATAAATAATTATTGCCTTTACGTTCCATCTGTTTTCAAATCCATACAATTGAATAGTGAATATCACAACAATAATGTCTGTCAAAAAGTAACGTGCAGAATACACTGCAATATTCACGAGAAGCAGAGGTCCAGGGAGTACACGCATTTCCTTGAAAACCCACACTATCAGATGTTTTAACAAAGTCGTCGCTTTCCGAGAAAAGGGTGGAAATGACGGCCTGAGTGGCTTCAACATGCTGTCGGTCAGAGACGATAACGTAAAGAATAAATAACACACGCAAGTATAAATTTGTTCTTCACTCGCTGACATTGAATCGGAATGATCAGAGAACGGAGTGAAATGCTTCATGCAAAAAAGAATTAAAAACCAATCCAAAAAACTTTACAATCTTTCAAAATATTTTGACGGACATTTTTTATGCACAAACTACACATTTTGATTCTGACATTCCTGATTTGAATATTTTCAATAATTTTATATTTTTAACTGATCTTTTTTTTCATAATTTTGGCAAAAGATTAAATGTTAAATGAGTGATCTCGAGTCCCTGTAGTCGTCCAAATGGACTCATTGGCTGATAAAATATATATTACAAACTCGACAGGTGATTTTTATAAAATGTAGTTTGATCACTTCTTCTCAGTTGTTATTATCAATTATAATAGGTGATTATCAATTATAAAAATTATCAAAGTTTGATAAAATGTAATTTTTTAATAAAAGATGCAATTTTTTTGTAACATGATTTGTTATATTTAAAGTAACACCAGGTAACTTTTAACTTTTGCTCTCGGGGTCCCCCCTTACAGTTGGGAAACAGTATTGTCCTCTATTACTGTCGGAAACTGTCATCCTACATGCACGTGCATTTGTTGACAACCATGATAGCCCTGAACACTGTAGGAGGAGGTCACATGAAGCTGTTCTGCTTGCGTCGCGTGTGAAATGGCTTCATCCCAGGTACAGGCATATTTCAGCATGTCATATGAATATAATTTCATGGGTTTTATTTATTTTTTTCTAACGACAAATGATCACGATGCTCACGTTTACAAGCCAGCGTCATTATAGTAACCTAGTCTATGGTTACAGTTTTACTGAATCTATATGATACTTCAATGCAATGTTTGAGTGGTAGATAATAACCATATATCGTCAATATTATAATATCAAGCTTTATTATCATATCAATAATGCGTGCGCATGTATATTAATGCGTAGGCTACTCAAGCACACACCCAAGGTCTCTCGCGCTCTCCTTCTCTCTGTTGTGCGCGCGTGTAATTAATGCGTACTCTAGCACACACACGCAAGGTCTCTCGCTCTCTCTCACTCTCTGTCGTGCGCGCATAACGAAACCTATAATATATAAAAATATATATATATATTAACGATGAAATACGGGACAAAACATGATTTTTTCATAATAAGTCGGGACACTAAAATTAGAGTTGAAATACGGGCCTGTACCGGGAAAAACGGGACGTCTGGCCAGGTCACCCTAGGTAGTATGCAAGCAATATACTTACTAATACAAAAGCATGACAGCCAAGTCCGCATCGGTCGGGCACCCCTCCTCCTCCTTCAGCTCACGCCAGTGAGAAAACTGTGGCCCAATGTTGATCCTTGTTCTGCCTTTAACGCGATCACTTTCTCTTTTTGCTTTGCTCCGATAAAACCTTTGCTTTCTTGTTTTTCTGTGCTGCTTCGGCCAGGACTATAACATTTGGCTCGCACGTCCGATGTTAAGGAAGTGGGGGCGGTGGTGGAAGTGACGTATATGCCGTAAAGCAGTCGAATTTTGTAGTTCTCTTTGTTCGCCGGTTACTACCCGAACCCCGAAGTTTAAAAGTACGATTAAAAACGCTACAGACCCCGTCAGGCTATGGCAGACATGTCATTCAACCTATTGTAAGTCGATGCACCATCACAAGAGACTTGGAAATATATTATGAAGGTTGAAAAGTTACCTGGTGCTGCTTTAATGACCTGGTAACACTAACATTAAAGGGATACTCCACCAAAAAATGAAAATTCTGTCATCATTTACTCACCCTCAAGTTGTTGCAAACCTGTATGAGTTTCTTTGTTCTGCTGAACACAAAGGAATATATTTTGAAGAACGATTAGAACCAAACAGTTGTTTGTAGATGGAAGTCAATGGTGCCAAAGTTCCAATCGTTCTTCAAAACATCTTCCTTTGTGTTCAGCAGAAGAAAGAAACTCATACAGGTGTGCAACAACTTGAGGGTGAGTAAATGACAGAATTTTCATTTTTGGGTGGAGTATCCCTTTAAGGTCTCATTAGGTAACATTAGCTAATGTATTAACTAACATAAACTAACAATAAGTAATACATTTGTTTGTATTTATTTTTTATTTATATAAATATGTATTAATCT